>VZQC01008552.1:381598-421118 GCA_009823505.1 Rhizomys pruinosus | reverse complement strand
CAACAACAACAACAACAGAAAGGACTGCATCAAAGAACTGACTGAAACAGTGAACTTCTGCTCAAAACAGTCAACTTCCACATGGAGAATATTGAGAAAGACTGAGAAAGAGATGAAAAGCATGTTTGGCAGAATGCATGAGCTCTGGTGGGGTGGGGGAATAGAGGGAAGGACACGGGTCTAGATTTGATAAAAAATATATAAATAAATAAATTTAAAAAAAGAAAGATGGCACCAGGAACTTTTTTTTAAATAGTTTCATGTTTATATTATTTCTTTTTTAAATTTTTTTATGTGTATGCGTGTACTGTCTGCATGTAGGTCAGTGCACCCATGTCATGCAATGCCATGGAGGTCAGAAGAGGGTGTCAGATTCCCCTGGAACTGGAGTTAAAGACGGTTCTCAGCTTCCATGTGGGTGCTGGGGATCAAACCCATGTCTTCTACAAGAGCAGTTGGCGCTCTTAACCGCTAGGCCATCTCTCCAGCCCCCAGCATCAGGAACTTTGCAGGTAAATAGATGGAACCAGAAGATATTATGCTAAGTGAAGTAACACAGTCCCAGAAAAACAAACAAATGGTATCCCTAATTTGTGGATCCTAGCACCAAGTACCTAGTTGTAAGTCAAACTGAGCAAATGTTAATGTTATATTCCTCTTTAGCTGAAAGCAATTGTGCTCTTATAATGTGAATCCCTTAACAGGCTCTAGAATCTAGAATTAACCTACTTATTTTCAGACTTTAATCTTGGTATATGGGTAGAGGATATCTATGCATATTTTAGAGTAATATAAAATTAAAAAGGAAAAATTTTTAAATTAAATTAAAAAATAAAAGACCCAAACATTAGTACATGAAATTTCAGCCCCCTGATATTTGACAATGTTGCCAAGAGCACACACTGGAAGAAAGAGCATCTTCAACAAATGGTGATGGCAAAACTGGATCTCCATCTTTAGGAGAATGAAATTAGACCCATATCTATCACTATGGACAAAGTTCAACTCTAAATTGATCAAATACCTCAATGTGAAACCTGAAACGCTGAAATTGTTAGAAGAAAACACAGGCAGTACCCTACAAGATACTGGTTTGGGAAAAGACTTTCTAAATCACACATCAGCTGCTCAGGAATTAAGGTCAACAATTAACAAATGGGAACTCATTAAACTAAAAAATCTTCTGTACAGCAAAGGAAACAGCCAACTGAGTAAAGGGGAAGGACAAAACATGGGAGAAAATCTTCACCTGACAGGGGATTGATACCAGAATACAAAAAACTAAGAAAACAAATACCCAATTAAAAAATGGGCTATGGATCTGAACAGAGAACTCTCAAAGGAAGAAATTAAAATAGCTAAGAAATACCTTTAAAACTGTTCAACATTCTTACTAACTAGGGAAACACAAATCAAAACTACTTTAAGATTTGATTTTACCCCAGTCAGAATGGCTAAGATCAAAAGAACAAATAACACAAAATGGCAAAGTTACAGGAAAAGGGGAACCCTCATTTACTTCTGGTGGGATTGCAAACTGGTGAACCACTGTGGGAATCAGTGTGGAGAACTCTTAAAAAACTGAAAATAAATCCACCAGATGATCCAGTTATACTACTCTTTGGCACACACTCAAAGGACACATTCTACAACAGAGATACTTACAAAATCATATTTATTTCTGCTTTTTTTTTTTACAACAGCTAGGAAATGGAAATAATCTAAATGTCCCTCAGCTGATGAATGGGTTAAAGAAAATGTGGTACATTTGTGCAACAGAGTTCTACCCAGTGGTAAAGAAAGACGAAATCATGAAATTTGCAGGTAAATGAATGGAACAAAAAGCTTTTTAGACTAAGTGAAGTAACACAGATTCAGAAAAACAAAATCCATTGGTGGAACTTAGCTCCAAATCCTTACCATGACTAGCAATCCTGATGTAATCTCAGGAACCAGGAAAATGGAAAATAACCATGGAGGTAAAAGGGAAGAAGGAGCTTGAGAGAGGAGGATGGTAGACATGGTGTCATGGAGGAAATGCAATGCGGAAGACGGGGGTGCTTTAACAGGGAAGGGAGGCTGGAGGGTTATATGGGGGAAGAGTCAGAAAAAGTAAAAAAACACAGGTGGTGTGAAAAAACAAGGGAAATGTATTAGTTCAAAAAGCATACTGAAAAATAAATTTGGCTGTGTGTGCACATGCGCATGTACGCATGTGCATAGCTGAAGGCTATAACAACAAACACAGCCCCAGGCAGGATAAATTCCCTTTGAGTTGTTGGTCAAGGTAGTCCAAGAGACTCCCAAAGTAATATAGGCTGTTGCATAAGAGAATAATATGAAAACTGCCAAGGGAGAAACTAATTAATGGTCCTATCAATCACTAACTAGGTAAGCTATCACTATTGGTGCTGTAGTGGCACTCTTACCCTGGGACTATAATCAACAACTGTCTAATTGGATGCAAAGCACACTCAATGGGAAGGGACTGTCTGTAAACAAAGCCAAATATGCATGGCTTGAGAAGTCATAGATCTTAGAGAAAAGCCTACTTTTTTCACATCCCTAGACTAATGCAATTTCTCACTGTATTCTAAACACATATCCTTATAAATACAGACAAGTGTACCTCTCACTACTCATAAAAAAGCTTCATTTTGCAACAGATGGAGACTATTACAAAGTTCTACCCCTGGTCAAACACAGAGAATAAGTGTCTTTGAGATGCCTATCCCAAAGTGGCATATCTATAATATAACCTCTACACCTGAGGCTCAGGAAACAGAGTAGAGCAGGGGCAGAAAGAATACTAATGCACCTTTCAACTCTTACCAGCAAAGCTTCCTCATGAAACAGATGGTGATTGACCCAGAAATCCACAAGTGGCCAAAGAGCAAGGAATAAGAGACCATAGAGTGTTTGTCCCTGGATAGGATACCTATATCAAACCTCTGCCTCCCAAGACTCAGGGACCATGGCAGAAGCTGGGATGGAAAGACTTTAAGAGCCAGAGGTGGTGGCTGACCACAAAGAAGCAGAGTTTTTCAGGGAGCAGGGAAGTTGCTCATAAGAACTTACACCAATGCTGACAGTGTGATCCATACAAGCTCAAACCAGACAAAAACCCAGCATAGAAGTAGGAAGAGCAGAAGCCCCAACCTTAGTTGAGGAACTATTGGCATCTGATGACTACTGGGAGAGGGACATTGGATTTCTTTAAGAGACTGACACTAAATAGATTGATTAGGCTCCAGTGGATGAACTCACACTAAAGGATATTATGGGACACAAACATGGCTCGATAAATCTTAACATAGATGGCAGAATGCATGAAAGGCAGTGGGGAGCTATGGGGAGATGGATAGGAGAGGGGTTCTAAATATGATCAAGATTTATTGTATGAAATTTGAAAAAATCAATTAAAAATAAAAAATTAAAAGTACATTATCATAATTGTGTTACTGGTTGACAGTTTAATATATTTATATAATAACTTTTAGCCATTTCACCCCCTGAGTCCCTGTCTTAGCACCATTTCTTTCCTGCTGAACCCTTCCCAACAAGTCGCTCTCCTACTTCCAAGTTTTCTTTTTGGGGGTGGTCCACCGAGTTTACTTAATTTCTTGTCCAAGCATGAGAGGAGGATTTTTTTTACTAGAGCAAGGATAGCTTATCATGGGTAGCACCATTGAATAACATGATAATGCCTCTCCCAACCACCTTTAAGTACCAATTGTCCCTCAGGGAAGATGTGGGCCTCATGCCCCCCTCCCAGATCCATGATAAATGGTAAGACCCAATCTTCTGCAAATCTTGGAAAAATAACCACATCACTGTGGTCCAGAAGACATCGTTGTGCTTTACATGCCCCATCCTCTGGCTCTTATATTCTTTCCATATCTCTTTTGGGATGTTACTCAGACCTTAGAGGGGATCTATGCTTTTGTTGAAGACAACTTGGTAGATGACATGATGATGCTGGTCCCTGAATTGTGACGTCTCCCAAGATACTACTGACTCAGGGCAGCTGGAAGCATATTTCAAACAAGATAGCAATGTAGAAAAAGGCTGAAAATTCAATACTTAGTAAACATTTGGCTGGAATGCAATGTGTTTATCAGGAAGTATGGGGTGCCGGGCTGATACAGTCATGGTGATATATTGAGGATATGTAAAACTGAAGATCAAGACAGTGAGGCTGCAAATAAATCAAAAACCAAGGAAAAAGAAACTGTAAAGTTCTAGTGTACAAATTTTTGCTGCCTTAGTAAATTCAAAAACCAAAGAGACCCAAGTCAGCAATTTATAAACCACACAGACCAAGTACAAGGAGTATCTATAAGCCATCAGAAACTGCCAGAGTCCTGTTAGAACCCTTGGAGGTAACTTTTAAGTGCCCATTTTCTGTGAATGCTGTTCCTAATAGCCCGTAGCTGGGAGCTACCGACAGAAGAAAAGAATGCCTTCCCTGCAATCTTGTTTAAATAAGCCCAAGAGGTTATCTAATTTTCTACCCAGTGCCCACTACTGAAACATCTTCTCTACCTAAGCAATGGCTTTCAAAGAGACAAAGAGAAATCATAGCCTCTCCTTACCATAAAATTGTAGCCAAATACCTGAGAGGCCATTCAAAACGCTACCTCCCAGAGGCATTGCAATGGTGACCTGGACCCAGAGCCCCACTCGTGGTGTGGTGTATGACCTCCAACACTAGGAAATATCCCCACAGACACAGGAGGCTGAGAGCCTCAGAGGTACAGGCTCATGTAAGTGTTTGCTTTTACTCTGTTTAAGTTACCAATATGCAATTTCATATCAGGCGGCAGAGTCTAAGGAAAAGAAAAAGAATCAGACAGGTTTTTGAAATCAAATTATTGCCTCTCTGACAGATACCACTGTGCTGCTTACAAGTATTTTTTCTATTAAGTTTTAGCTAGTGCAGGGGCTATAGTAAATAACCTTTCATCTGTAGAAGCTTTTCAGGGAACAAATAAGGAGTAATGCAAAGTAATCCTAGGGAAGTTTAAAAGGAGATTGTATCACCTGAATTTAAAATGATAGAATAAGAGGAAAGTAGAAAGCTGGAAAGTAGAAAACTGTATACAAGTGGTTTCTGGGGGAACCCTTCTTTCTAAGATATAATTTATATGCAAATTTTTATTATAGTAAAAATAATCAAGGTCATATAGAAAACATATATATGGTGATATGTATCATATATATGAAATTATATACATCATATATATTATACCCACATATATATATGAGATTAAATTTGAGGCAGGAAAAAAATAATCCCTGAAATTAAGTAACCCTATCAGAGTCATTTAGGATGGTTTGTGATAGCAAATACTTGATGAATAATTCATTTTTTTACTGTTTTCATTTTGAGGTTTTCTTTTTCTTTTTAGTCCAGATGAAAAAGATAATTTCCTTGGCATTCAGTGATAGATTTGCTATAAGGTGATATTTTCAATTTTTAAAGGCTAAATAAACTTTTCCTGCAATAATAACCACATTTCAAGGAGAAGTTAGGAATCCTCATGAAATTACACATGTAAAAGAAACAAGACCAAGAGAATGCTGGGGTTTGCACTGCTTTGAAACAAGCCGTGCATAGCTAATCAGCTAGAAAACCCTGGATTACAACCAAACCATAACAGAAGAATATAAATGAACACAGGGCATGTGAGTGACTCTTGCTTGGGGAAAAAAAAAACTTTGAATTATCAAGCAGTCTTCTGAAAATTGAAAAATAGACACTCATCATTGGCAGCACACGTCCTTGATTAGACAAATCTGTGTGTCAGTCAACCAGAATATACAATAGAATAATTTAGGTTCATTCTCTCTCAATCTACAAAACACAATCTTTTTCGCATGGAAACTTGGCGATGTCATGCCTCGTTTCTCAGCAGACTTAGGAACAGCGTGCAGTCTTGAGGTGTTTTGGATCACCTTTGCAAAACAAATCCCAATACATCTCCATTCCCCCTTACAGATTGTTATCACGTACAATTAAAGCTCAGCTGCACTTGTCAAAACAAGATAACAAATCGCACTCTCTAGCGGAGTAGCCCTGGATTTCTTTTTAATCATCCTTTGCCACCTGCCCACAAAGTTTACTGCTTGAACCAGTCGCAATGCAATCCCAATATTTACTAGTCAGATAGCCATACTTATTGCCCTAATTATAACTTTAAAACTTTATTCTAACAAGTAATTACTACTTAAACAATCACTTAACAGCTTTATAGGATGTTTAATGAAGCCATAATAATTTATCAGGGCTAAAAATAAAATTTCAGAAAAGTGACAGCTCTCTCTTTTTTTATTTATTTTCTATGTGTATGAATGTACTGTCTGCATGTAGGTTTGTGCACCCGTGTCGTGCAATGCCGCGGAGGTCAGAAGACGGTGTCGGATTCCCCTGGAACTGGAGTGCTCCTGGAATCGGAGTTACAGACGGTTCTCAGTCGCCATGTGGGTAATGGAGATCGAACCCAGGTCCTCTGCAAGAGCAGTCGGCGCTCTTAACCGCTAAACCATCTCTCCAGCCCCAGCTCTCTCTCTCTCTTTCTGTCTCTCAATCTTTTGTCCTCCTCTTTGGGAGATTTTCATTATGATAAAATAAAACCTGCACATAATCTGGATGTAAGATGTGAGGGGCAGATGTTCATCTACAGAATGTGAATATACAGAGTCACATATGTACCAACGTACTGAATTCCTCGTTTTTCTCTCCTGTGCCAATCATGATGATCTAGCTTATCAAACCTCTGTGGCATAACACAGCAACATTTATTCCTCAATTGTGCTAATGCCCAATTTAAAGCAGCTGGAGGGGGTGCCCAATGTATTCAGCCAGAAACCCACTATCGCAATGTATCCTTCCACAGATAAACAGGAAGCCACACACATCATTTCTGTTCAGTGTTCTGAAATAATCAGCAAAAAGAGCTCACAGAGCAAAGCCCATCTTCCAAAAGAGGGTAGAGAAGCATTATCCTACCATGTGCCTAAAAAGTAGAGACCATGCTTGTTCATGGATGGAGAGTCCTAGTGACTATGAAATGCAGATACGCAGGAAAACGGCTGAGGGGGCATTGCATGACAGCCCCCCTTTAAAATCCCAGGCAGAAGTTTAAAGTTAATGGAATCATCTTTTATTCTGAATTCTACCTTTCCACAGAGGAAACCTATTTCCACTGTTAAGGTAATAGCTTTATAAATTGTTCTGTATGCCATACGGAGAAAACATGAAGTCATCAATAATAAAGTAAATAAATGAATCACAGAAGAAAATCCTGTTTCTGAAAAAAAATCACAAATATTCATCTCTCCCCCTTTAACTCCACCACTTCCTCATTAACCAGTGCCTGGCCACAGGGAGAGAAGGCTCTCACCTACAACAACAGTGGGAGACTGAGGCCGATACTCAGAAATTGGACTTGCTTCTCACCACAGCACAAAAGTGAGCTTAGCCATATTCTTCCAAAGCAGAAATTTTTGCCTTTGGTATTTTAACATAGTTATTCTGATACAGTTGTTTTATCTGGAAAGACACAGTTAACTATTCTGATACAAATACTTTGCATAAAATTGCAATGCTTTCAAAGACAAAAGTAAAACTTTAGTTGTTTATAATGTACATAACAGATATTTCCAACATTCATGAGCCTTATCTCATCATCGGCCTACATTCAAGGGAATAGTATCACAATGAAAGCACTCTTTAGCTCTGTATTATTTTTATTACAGACTGATTTGCAAGATTTTATCATTAATCCTTTTCCTGTTGAATCCAGTCTTTAATGTCAACCCTTCTCTCACATGTTGATCCATTTAAACACTCCTAGTTCTTCTCTTTCCATCCGGGGTCTTCCCTGTCCCTGGTTCTTCACTGATGTTACCTGGCCTCAACATTTATAATCATTGAAAAGAATGTACAATATACTTCTATGACCATGTTTCCTCCCACCGGGTATAGCTAAAATTCCTTTTGAGGAGATGGAAACAATGTCCACTCCCCTTTCCCTTGGTCCCAATGACAAATTGAGGTATCATTTTGCCAAACTGCTCTCTGGGAAACCAGTGGGTTTACTAAGCTTATTTACAGAGAAGTGGGTGAAGGTTTACTTTCAGGAGTGTGGGTGCTCCCCTACCCCAAGGCCACCCTGGTGAGTCTTCATCCAAGCAAGCATGGATTGTAAGTTCTCCACAGCCCCACAAAATGGTGAGAGAATTTCTCCTTTGCTTTCTCATTTTATATATCCTTAGCCCCTCTTCCTCATGAAACTAGGACCAACTGGTTGGTTGGGAGGTATGGCTGACTCTCCTTGCCCCTCCTTTCTTTTTTATATATTTTTATTTATTACTTTTTATGTGTATGAGTGTACTGTCTGCATGTAGGTTGGTGCACCTGTGTAGTGCAATGCCGCAGAGGTCAGAAGAGGGCGTTGGATTCCCTGGAACTGGAGTTAAAGACGGTTCTTAGCCGCCATGTGGGTGCTGGGAATCAAACCCTGGGTCCTCTGCAAGAGCAGTCGGTGCTCTTAACCACTGAGCCATCTCTCCAGCCCTTACCCCTCCTTTCTTGCAGAATGTAACAGTCAATGAGCTTACCTGTGATGATCCTAGGCAAGCGGGTGCAACCAAGCTTGGGAAGATGGCATCTGTCCATGGTCTGTCTGTCTCTCTGTCTCTCTGTTGGAGGACAATTCTATGCAATACAGGGGTTTGGTAAACTATTACTAACAACTGATAATTGTATTAGTCACTTTTCTGTTGCTGTGATAAAAATACCATGACCAAGGGAACTTATAAAAGGAAGAGTTTATTTGAGATTACAGATTGACGGTTCCAGGGAATTAGAGTTCACTGTGGTGGGGAGGCATGGTGGCTGGGGCTGCAGCAGAAAGCTGAAGTTCACATCTTCCAATGAGCACAGGAAGTAGAGAGAGAGCGAGCTACTGGAGACTGCAAGGCTTGTTGAACTCACTAAGCCCGCCCTCCAGTGACACTTCCTCTAGCATGGCCACACCTTCTAAGATCTACCAAAATAGTGCCACCAACTAGGGACAAAAATCTCTGAATACTTGAAGCCTATGAGGGCCATTCTCATTCAAACCACCACAGTACTCATTGAGAATTATACCAAATGGGTGGAGAAAATGGCTCAGCAGTTAAGAGCATTGGCTACTCTTGCAGAGGAGCCAGCTTCAGTCCCCTGCACCCACTTGGTGGTACCAACCATCTGTAATTCCAGTTCCAGAGTATCCAAAGCCTTCTTCTGACTTCTGTGGGTATTATATAATAAAGGCACACTTACATACATGCAGTCAAAACACTCATGCCCATCAAAAAATGGATGTATAATTAAGGGCTAAAGAGATGGCTCAGCAGTTAAGACCACTGGCTGCTCTTACAGAGAACATTGATTCAATTACCAGCACCCACATGGTAGATAACAACTGCCTTCAACTCCAGGAGATCTGACGTTCACCCTCTTCTGGTCTCCATAGGCATTGCACATGTGTACTTATATACATGTAGGTAATATACTCATACACATGAAAAATAAAATATTTTTAAATAGATGAATATTTTATAAAAAGAATAAAACCAAAGATTAATGGAGTTATTTGGCAATTAATCCACCTGGAAATTAAGAGTGGGTCCCCTGGAGTATTTAAGGATGTCTTTATTTTTACATTCTCTTTCTACATTCACAACTTTTTCATCACATTCTGTGAAAATGACCATCTGGCCTTTCCCTCATTTGTACTGTTTTGTGTCTTTTGTGTCTTCCATGTTGGACATTACAGAATCTACAAGGTCTTTTCCAAATGAAGATGGTTTTCTAAAGTCAGTTTGTAAAAATGATAGATGTTCCCAACTAGGAGATCACTTACCACCATACATTGACTTCTTATGAAATGACTTCAAGTAATTTAGAGATAATGAAATTTGTCAGTGTCTTTGATCCTTTATATATGTATACTACTGAATATGTTTATGGACAGTTAATAGATGGATGTATACATATATATAATGCATCAGAATATTTCAACAAATTTTAAACTGGATACAGTCTTTCCTTTTAATTGTCTTCTAAGATGTTAGAAGCACATTTCACTGGATAATTAAAACATACTATTCTTGCTTTTTATTTTAATCTTATTTTGGACTTTTTGAGACAGGGTCTCCCTGTAGCTCTGGCTGTCCTGGAACTCACTCTGTAGACCAGGCTGGCCTTGAACTCACAGAAATCCACCCTCCTCTGCCTCCCAAGTGCTAGGATTAAAGGTGTGTGCCACCATACCCGGCTAATTCTTGCTTTTATTTATTTATTTATTTATTTATTTATTTATTTATTTATTGTTTTTTGTCTTTTTGAGACAAGGTTTTCCTATAGCCCAGCTGCCCTGGAACTCACTCTGTAGACCAGGCTGGCCTTGAACTCAGAGATCTGCCTGCCTCTACCTCCAGAGTTCTAGGATTAAAGGCATGAGCCACCAAGCCCAGCTATTCTTGCTTTTTAAACATCTCATTTTTCCTGAAGACAGGGTCTCACTGTATAACTCTAGCTGGTCTAGAACTTGATACATAGACCAGGTTGGCCTCGAACTCATGGAGATCTACCTGCCTCTGCCTCCCAGGTCTTGGGATTAAAGGCATGTGCCAAAACATTTGGCCAACTTTTTAAAGGTAATACTTATGTATAATACTTCTTAATAGGTATTACACATAAGTAGTGCTCACAATTAAGTATCAAGGTGCACATTTGAAAATATTACTTAGTAATAACTAAGTTTAAACTGTAGGAGGAAAACGTCAGTGGGACAAAGACTAGGAATGGAATGTACTTGCCTTTCACATACTCGTTACACAAAATAAATGAGATGAGTAGGCTTATCCTCCCTTGCATATTAAGAATGTCTCAAAATTAAATTTCTGCCTCAAAATGCCTCTATCTACTTCAAATTATCTCTGTATTGGCCCCAATGTGCAAAACACTGAACGTGAATATTTTAGAGCATATTAGGAAAAGACACAGATCTGGTCTGGTGACGACCTCAGCTGAGGAGGGAGACAAAATTAGTAATGTTTAGAATAGAGAATCACTTTCCTGGGTGGTTCATGGATTTCAGAGAAAGAAAAACTAACTTAGCAGATCTGCCATCAATGATCTAGAGTTCATGTTTCTATACAATGGTTCATCATTACTTATGAATATTCCTTAGAACTGGACTTGAGCTTATCATTTTATCATGTAGAAAAACTTGAGGGGCTGGAGAGATGGCCTAGCGGTTAAGAGCGCCGACCGCTCTTGCAGAGGACCCGGGTTCGATCCCCAGCACCCACATGGCGGCCGAGAGCCGTCTGAAACTCCAGTTCCAGGAGAACTCCAGTTCCAGGGGAATCCGAGACCCTCTTCTGACCTCCGCGGCATTGCACGACACGGGTGCACAGACCTGCATGCAGACAGTACATTGATATACATACCGAAATAAATAAAATAAAAAAAAAATTTAAAAAAAAAAAAAGAAAAACTTGAAACACAATCTTTCAGTGTAGTTTAGATGTGAATTCTCCCAAGAGTGTTGTGTGTGTGTGTACTTGTGTATGCACATACACATACATACTCTTGTAGATAGTATTCATATAGATAGTGCTCAAAGGACAGATTCAGGGAGTCAGTTCTCTTCTTCCATCATGTGGGACCCAGGGATCAAATTCAAGTTGTCAGTTTTAGTGGCAAGCTCCTTTTTCTATAGAGCCATCTCACCAGTCCCTATGTCCATTTTCTGAACATGTAAAATTTATTTTTTTCAAATAGCAAATTTGTGCACAACATAGTATGTGTGAGTTGTGTGCATATACTGAAGTGTGAATTGGTCTATCCAGAGCAAGAATGGCTTGCTATGACTATAAACATAGATGGTTTGGTGCCATCTCAGCATTCAAGTTTCCTTGATTTGCACTCTGGTTGGCAAGAAGGAAAGACTCATGAGCATCCCATGTCTTCAGCATCTACATTCTGTTTTCTATATTCTTGGTGAGCAATATGTAGGACCAAGTTGTTGTGTCTTCCAATGGAATAAGATTAGCAAGCATTCTAAATATCTCCCTCGGTGCACCCATCAGAGAGAAACTCTCCTATCTCATACAACAGGATTCTCAAATTATGAACTCTACACAATATTCTGTATTTCTAGGCAGTCACCCAAAAGATAAAACTGTTAGCTTCATTTAGTCAGGCATGCTTCTCGATGCTAGTGGTTCTCCTGTTTGTCTTTTTCTCAAATGTAAAAGCATATACCTATGAAAGAAGTTCTGGAATTAGTGACTAGATTAAGCTTTGAAGGAAAGATAGGGGAAAACAAAGCAAGAACTGGCTTTGTTTACTTGAAATACCACCAGCAGAGTATTCCTGGTCACAGAAGCAGGAAAGAGGACCACAAGTATGCAGCCCCTCCCAACATATGAGAGCTCTACCAAAGACAGGCAGGGCCAGCAGATCTGGCCTTGTGGTCTGGGTTGCACACACACTATAAATGGACCAGATAGGCAGGGCCTAACCTCAGTCACCTGACATCCCTGTGGATGTCCACTAGAGAATCCCCATTCTCCTTATTCTCTCTCCCACTGATATTAAGTCAAATCTTTGCAGTTGTATCAATTCTTTGATTGAGAAGCGTATCAGAAGCTAAAAAGTAATTGTAAAAAATAAAAATGTCAAATAAATGTTTCTAGGCACCGTTCATACAACTAACTTGTGTTCACATTTCCCTGCTCACAGTCCTTTGAGGAAGGTGTGCTGACTGTCCCCACCCCACAAAGCACTCAGTCACTTCACTAGCGATGGCACCACTCACATTCTGAGTTCTGTACCTCCGATCACATTGTCTTTTCTCTGCTTGGAGCTGAAGTGACAAGGATTAGACCCTGGATGCCACTGCCACCTGAACAAAAACCTCGAGAACTCTTGGTATTACCAGAAAACGTATCGGCTTTAAGGAGCATTTGTTTTTTATTCCTACATTTCAAAAATTAACACACAACATTCTCAGAGAGATACATAATTATTATCTTACTTTGGAGATGGGAAAATTGATTCTAGTATGCTTTAAATTTGAGAACTCCAGACAGAGAATGCAGAGCTGTAAAGATGGGAAGGGGAATAAATTCTCAGAATGAAGGGAAAAGAATCCACAAAGGCACTGAGTCAAGGAGAAGATTTCTTGTGACACTGTCAGGGAGGCAGAGAAAGCCAACTCCACCGATCCTGGAGAGTCAGGCAAGGTCCAAGCCACCGTAGGTTTACACAGAGAAGAACCTGATTTGATTAAGACATAGGGAGATTAGTAAGGAGCACTTCTTGGGGTGGGGTATATGTGGGTGAATTTCCAGTGAGGATTCAGCACTGAGGAACCTGACCTAATGAATGGATTCATGCTGTGGTGGAATTATTGGAAGGCGTTGAAAGAAAGAGGCATCAAGCAGGAGATACTAGGTTACTAGAAGCAGATCTTTGGGACTATCTTGCCTTGGAGTCTTCCGGTATTCTCCTCTCTGCTTCCTGTCTGCAATGATGTGAACTGTTCTGTTTTCCCCTCAGTGATGGATGGAACCCTGTGCAACTGGGAACAAAATAAGTGATTTCTCCCTTTATTTTTTTAGATCAAGTATTGTGGCCACAGAGATGAAAAGTAACACAGATACGGACTTTATCCTACCAGCTTCATCCTACCAGCAACAGAAAGCTGCCATAAGCTTCTAAGCAGGAAGGAAACTGACAAGTTTATATTCTGCAAAGATGCCTGCAGCTGTGATGAGGAGAAGTGACCAGGAAGAGGAAAGACAGATATGAGGACATAGCTCAAAAGGGCCCTGAAGTAAGGTAAAGAGGTGACAGTAGCCAGGAGCCAGGCTGGCAAAGATAAAGAGACAAATGAGCACATTCAAAATCTCGTTCCAAGGGGATCACATGTTACATCTTCCATATCACAAAGTTCGGAAGGCAAATGGGATGATATAAATCCTCAGCTTGCTTCTCACAGGGGCTCCCCACACCCCTGGGCTGAAATCTACAATGGCTTCCATCCAGATCTGCCTGGGCCTCCCCATCTCCTCCCGCCAGCCACACGTTCTCTTTCTTTTCACCTTGGTGTTTTTCACATGCTGGGCCTCTGCCTGAAGCACTGTTCTTGCAACTTAAACATTCTGTTCATTTTATAACCCTCAGCTTAAAGTTGCTCTCCTCAGAGTGCTCTTCCCACACCACCCTGTGCAGGTCAGTGCCCAGGCTGTCATCCACCCAGAGTCCCCACACCACCCTGTGCAGGTCAGTGCCCAGGCTATCATCCACCCAGAGACACCATCCTGTGCAGGTCAGGGCCCAGGCTGTCATCCACCCAGAGTCCACACACCACCCTGTGCAGGTCAGTGCTCAAACTATCATCCACCCAGAGTCCCCACACCACCCTGTGCAGGTCAGTGCCCAGGCTGTCATCCACCCAGAGTCCCCACACCACCCTGTGCAGGTCAGTGCCCAGGCTGTCATCCACCCAGAGTCCCCACACCACCCTGTGCAGGTCAGTGCCCAGGCTGTCATCCACCCAGAGTCCCCACACCACCCTGTGCAGGTCAGTGCCCAGGCTGTCATCCACCCAGAGTCCCCACACCACCCTGTGCAGGTCAGTGCCCAGGCTGTCATCCACCCAGAGTCCCCACACCACCCTGTGCAGGTCAGTGCCCAGGCTGTCATCCACCCAGAGTCCCCACACCACCCTGTGCAGGTCAGTGCCCAGGCTGTCATCCACCCAGAGTCCCCACACCACCCTGTGCAGGTCAGTGCCCAGGCTGTCATCCACCCAGAGTCCCCACACCACCCTGTGCAGGTCAGTGCCCAGGCTGTCATCCACCCAGAGTCCCCACACCACCCTGTGCAGGTCAGTGCCCAGGCTGTCATCCACCCAGAGTCCCCACACCACCCTGTGCAGGTCAGTGCCCAGGCTGTCATCCACCCAGAGTCCCCACACCACCCTGTGCAGGTCAGTGCCCAGGCTGTCATCCACCCAGAGTCCCCACACCACCCTGTGCAGGTCAGTGCCCAGGCTGTCATCCACCCAGAGTCCCAACACCACCCTGTGCAGGTCAGTGCCCAGGCTGTCATCCACCCAGAGTCCCCACACCACCCTTTGCAGGTTAGTGCCCAGGCTATCATCCACCCAGAGTCTCCACACCACCCCGTGCAGGTCAGTGCCCAGGCTGTCATTCACCCAGAGTCCCCACACCACCCTGTGCAGGTTAGTGCCCAAGCTATCATCCACCCAGAGTCCCCACACCACCCTATGCAGGTCAGTGCTCAGGCTATCATCCACCCAGAGTCCCCACACCACCCTGTGCAGGTTAGTGCCCAGGCTGTCATCCACCCAGAGTCCCCACCCCACCCTGTGCAGGTCAGTGCCCAGGCTGTCATCCACCCAGAGTCTCCACTGTTCTTTCCCCAAGTATCAGAGGGGTTTACCACTGTCTTTTTCTGTTTTTCATTTGCTCTATTTTGTTTGTTGCAGGAGATCAGGAGCCCCGTCAGTCTGCTTATGGCATCCAGCATCTGCTCAGGCAAGTACACATTCACAAATACACGTATGGGCAGCCTGGCATGCCTCTGAGATTCGGCAGACAGTAGTGTCTGTGATGGAGACCTCCAAGAACCAGATTGGGTAGGGAAGAATATTTTAGATCCAGGAGCTGTGTGGCAAGCTCAGCATGGATTGTTTCTAAGGGGAGCTGAGTTAAGGTGCTTTGGCCTCCAAACTGCCAGGCTGTGTCACAGCTGCTAATTTGTTTCTTTTTGCTTTGTTATTTTGCCACTCCCATGTTTTGTTGCAATTTCTTTTTTCTTCTTCTTTTTTTATTGAATTTTTATGTGTTTCATACATAATTTTTCAGTCAGTCTTAATCACCATTATACCCACTTCTCCCATAGCTCCCCAAACCCATAGAGTTCACACCTGTCATTTGTGCTAGGGTCCCTTGTGCCAAATTACTCTCCCCATTCACTCCTCAGTGCCAGCTCACCCCCTGAACATTAGTCCAGAGTCTCTTTTCTCAGGAAGGCCTGGTCTTACCGAAACACCATCTTTCCTCACCCAAGGTTGGGCTCTGCTACCCATTTCTACACTTCTGTGTTGGGCTTTTGTCCAGCTGAGTTTCCATGGATCTTGTGCATGCTGATACCAATGCTGTAGGTACATATGAACCAGGTCCCAGGAACTTGTAGGATTCATTTCCGTTTGGTCTTGCATCATCTCCCTGGCCCTTACAATCTTTATGCCTCCTCTTTTGCAATATTCCCTGAGTCCTGGGTGGGTGAAGCTGAATATAGGCAGCCTGTCCATGGAACTACACTCTGTAGACTCCTAATCTTCATGGTTTGGCCATTCAGGCCTTTTTGAGTTTCTGCTCTCCTGTTACATGGCAGAGCTTCCTTAATGAGAGTTAGGAGGTAGTTAATGCCTTCTTGGGTCCTTGTTTTATGAAGCTTGGGGCTTATGTGTAGAAGTTGCATTGTAGATGTGTCGCCTAGGCACGAGCAATCCACAGATCATGTCTGTGTGTATCTAGTTGTGGGACTCTAGTATTAAAATTTTTCAGCACCATTTAAACTCTTTCTGTATTGTTTCTGTATATATTTGAAGAAGCTTCTACAGTGTAGGTTTCCATATTGGGGAAGGTGGGCAAGAAGCCTCAACCCTAGCTGATCTGTTTGGCAATTGATGGCTAGTGTGAGAGAAAGATTTCATTTTCATCAGTATGATACTAGACAAGTTGGCCAGGCTCCAGGGGATAGATTCATGCCCAAGAGAATTTGGGGAGGACAATGTAAACTTTATAGGCTTTAAAAAATAACAGTGAAAAACACGACATCTAGAGAGTTAGGGGGAGTAGGGTAAGAGTAGGTTTGTCCTGTTTGCATTTCTGTTTGCTTATGTGAGTATTCACCAAGCTACCAGAACCATAGATGATCCAAATATACCATCTGAAATTCATAGAATCAATAGGATACTTATTTTTTGAGTAGGTATGATGGTACATGCGTTTAACCCCAGCGCTATGGAGGCACAGAGATCTCTGAAAGTTTGATGCTAGCCTGATCTACATAGTGAGTTCCAAGTCAGCCCACACTATACTATGTAGTGAAACCCTGTTTCAAAACAAACAAAAAAATTAAGTCATAAAATATTGCCAGGAATATATTTTATTTTTTATTTTATTTGTTTATTTTTAAGGGATTCTACAATATAAGAGCAGAGTTGTTCTCAGATCACATTAACGTTGCTCAGTTTGCCATACAATTAGGTAATTGGTGCTAGTATCTACAGATGAGGGATACCATTCATCATTTGTTTTTCTGGGACTGTGTTACTTCACTCAGCATGATATCTTCTAGGTCCATCCATTTACCTGAAAAGTTCATGATGTCATCTTTCTTTACTGCTGCATAGAACTTCATTGTGTAGATGTACCACATTTTCCCTATCCACTTGTCAGTTGAGGGGCACTTGGGTTGGTTCCAGCTCCTTGATATTGTGAAGAGAGCTGCAATAAACATGACTGTGCATGTATCTCAGCAGTAAGATGAGTCTTGTGGGTACATACCCAGGAGTGGTATGGCTGAGTCAGGTGGCAAGTTATTTTAATCAGATGAGTAAAAAAGCAATTAGGTCAAATTGAGCTACATTTTCAAATTACTAAGGGACAGATCCTCATCTATTTTAAACACAATTTCTCTCTCTCTCTCTCTCTCTCTCTCTCTCTCTCTCACACACACACACACACACAGAAATATATGCATAGCTTTAGCATTATTTTCTTTCACATTCTGAAGCAATTTCTGTGTGCAATCTCACTTTCAATGATTAATAATCCTTCTCTATAGAAGCTAAGGTTTAGAAAGTTGTATAATCCCTATATTCTAAATTGGGAGATTGAAGCAGCAAGAGAGAGATTACCTTTTCCAAGAAAGAAAGTGGTTTTATGGCTGAGTCCATTTCAAATTCAGAATCTACCCCAGGCTTCAACACTCTACTAATGAACTATGTACTGTTTTCATTTCTGTTTGCTTATGTGAGTATTCACCAAGCTACCAGAACCACAGAAGATCAGTATCCAAGCTATAAAGGCTTTTCAAATTGCTAACACTAGACATAGTTCAGACTTTAAGTACCAGGAAGCAAGTGGGAACAGCTGCTTTTGAATCAAACATAAATCTAAGCTATGCTGCAATATAGCAAAACAGGGGGAAAGAAGGAGCCTTGTCTCATTAAATAGCTAACAGGAGAGTGTATCTGATAGTAAAATCTTGGCAGAACATAAAATACCTGTTTACTGCCAAATTCTAGTCACACAACATTAAGGTTACCTATTTAAACACAGAGCACTGGCTGCTGATAATATATAATCCTATCAGGAAGTTTCTCTTATGAATCCCAGTTGCCTTTAGAGTAGGTGAAAACACTATTGCCAAGATAACAGGGACCCAACCCACAAGGATTTTCAGATAAAAATTAATCCTTCAAATTGTGCCCAGAAGCAAAAAAGTAACTAATGGAGACCAGCAAGTGAAAGTATAGCCAACCTCTTCTAACTTGCAGCAGCCAAAGCTTTTGAATAGTTTTCCTGGATAGCTCCTTAATAAAATGCAGAGGCAAAATCCCATCTGGGCATTAGAAACAGGAACTGTTTATCTTTGCTTTCTCCTTCCTCAATGGCCTTCTCTCAATTATTGTGTTTAAGTGTCCCAAGTTTGTTGCGGGGGTAACCACTGAAAAAAAAATTTTTTTTCAGTTACGTGTCAAATGCTAATGTCAAGAAAAATCTGGAGGAATATGCCATGGGATATTTTTAATCAAGTAGCACACACTTCCCATATAAATGTTGTGTAGAGACTGCCATGAAAATAACCCATTAAGTAAAATATTCCAAAATCGAATCTAATAAAGCTGGATAGAAAAATCCATTCCTCTGCTTTGGAACAGAATGCATAATAAAACTAGGAAAATGTTCATATGGCATTAAACTCTACAAACCTAATGTAAGCCGGAGCCTTCACAGAAAAGCAGAGAGTAAGAAGTGAGAAAATGAAAGGGTGATAGCTTAACAGGACCACAGTTAATAGATCTACCTTCAAATAAAAGAAAAGGAAAATCAATTCAGTTAGAAAGATGTCAGGATAGTGCAATTACTCATGGCTAATTACTTTTTAAAAGATGATGACAGTGGGTTAGTTTTCACTGATATTGATGAAGGAATGCCTATGGGGAAATCATTGGCAAAGGTTAGCACGGATATGAATTATTCTCAGGTATGTTGGAAGGGAAAGTAGAGGGAAGAATAAGTAAAATACTAGTACAGCCTAGTGAAGGTCATCAAGACAACCATGCTGATACTATAAATTACCCTTTTCTAAAATCCAAGCCTGTCATCAACACTGTGAATTATTTCTTAGAAAAGATGATGTGTTTTGAAATGTTCAGTAACTCACCAGACAAGTGACTTTAAATAATGGTATTCAGCAGTGCCTTGTGAAAGGCCCAATGAGAAGTAGATTTTCTACCTGTGAATTAAGAATTATTTAAAACAATAAGCTTTAGCACTATTTGGATATGTATGTGGTCTTGGCTTTGGCCTTAAGAGTTGGTGATGGTAATGACATCTGCCCACAGAGTTTCCTCCACAAAAACAAAAAGCCGGGGCTGGAGAGATAGCCTAGTGGTTAAGAGCACCGACTGCTCTTGCAGAGGACGCGGGTTCGATCCCCAGCACCCACATGGTGGCTAAGAACCATCTGTAACTCCAATTCCAGGAGAATTCCAGTTCCAGGGGAATCCGAGACCCTCTTCTGACCTCCATGGCATTGCACAACACGGGTGCACAGACCTACATGCAGACAGTACATTCATACACATACAAAAATGAATAAAATTAAAAAAAAAACAACAAAAAAACCAAAAAGCCTCGCTTTCACAAGCCAACCTGACTATAGGCTGATTATGGATTATATCCTAGACTCGTGATGAAATGCCCCATATATTTGTAAGAAAATGAACAGACTGTGGCATGGCTGTTTCACTCATTTTCATCCTTCAAAAATCCCCTGTAAAAATAGGAAAAAATGCACATCAAATAAATCACTGCTCTTGGGATGTTAATCCAAGAATCATTTGCTAGATAATAGAATATTCAGTGACCCCTATAAAATCTCTCTGTATGCTGGGGCGTGGTAGCACATATCTTTAATCCCAGCACTTGAGAGGCAGAGGCAGGTGGATCTCTGCGAGTTTAAGACCAGCCTGGTCTATATAGCAAGTTCCAGGCCAGCTGAGGCTAGAAGAAAACCCTGTCTCAAAAAGACCAAAAAAAACAGTCTACATAATACATATATATGTGCATTTTCATGCATTTGTGTGTGTGTGTGTGTGTGTGCGTGTGTGTGTGTGTGTGTGTGTGTGTGTGTGTGTGTACCTATGGGCTCATATACGAGGTCATGGGCCCACATCAACACATTACGCAAAGAGACTTTACTAAGAACTGTAAATAATGGCCCATGTCTAGGCAAACTTCAAATATAAAATATACTTACCTCCTTTCATCAAAAAGTAACAAAGGATATTAGCCGGTACTGTTTAGTCATCCAGTCTTTCATGTTGAAATTTGAATCAGTTTCTGAGACAACAGTAAATTCCTACTGCACATTACTTCATTGTGACTTGTTAAAACCACAGTGTGAATAATGTTTAAATTACTTAACTGGGCACTTAATGCTGTCTCTCTTCACTACTCCAGGTTAACCAACTTGTTCCCTGTCCCCTAATCCCATTCTTCTCAGTATTCTGCTAATGCAGTCTCTCTATCAGAAGAGCAGTATTTCTCCGAATCACCCTAATATCTCTTTTATGGATCTTCATGAACCTCTGCCTCATAGATAGCACAAGCTTATTCATACTGGACTCATTCCTCACATTCTGGAAGCAGCAGCCCTCACTAGGCTTGTCATCCTCTCCCCATGCATCCTGTCCCACATGTCATTCTCTTACTATTGCAGATGACTGTCTTTAATAACTGTATCATTTCTAAATTGCCTGAAAGAAGGTCAATTCATGACACACCTTCATGTCCTTAATGATAGCATCCTATTTTCTTTACAGTAAGTGATCTAACAATGTATTTTGATTCATGAGGTGGATTGATTTTAAGTGGCCTCAAAAGTTTCTTAAGATTTGATGTGGGCAAATTAGACTATAACCAGATGCCATTTGTATAATCAACTCTGTGAACTTCTCTTAACTAAAACATATGTGTCAGACATCAGCCTCATGATGACACTGGAGGACAGAATGGAATTCATCTTAATTAAGTCAATACCTTGAGGAAAAAAAAATTGTCTTTATTAGTGTCATGATTTTTTGAGTTTAGAAATTCAAGAGTCAAGAAAATGCCATCCGCATAATATATCTCACTATTCTTATTAAGACTTTTCATAGGCTAAGTGGTGGAGCACTTGCCTAGTGTGTTTGAGGCCCCGGATAACTTCCCCAGCACCTCACACTCACGCATGCGCACCTGCCCGCATGCACAGGCACACACCCATTGCTTTTCCGGAAAGCTATTAAGAAGGAGAGGCTGAAGACAGAAGCTGAATGAAGACATTCTTAGTGAAAATAACTGCAGTGAAACAACTCCAGCCTTCCCTTTCTAAAGCACACCCCGAAAAGGAAGGAGAAAAAAGACATATGGAAGAGGTGTCAGACGAACTTCCACACACATTAATCTAGTGTATGATGAGTCAATAAATCCACGTGCAAGTCTCAACAAAAATTCATTAGCCCCTTCTTTCTTTAAATATGAGACATGTTAGCCAGATTGTTGCTTTACAAAAGGACATTCCAACTGAATAAAGAGAGACAAAACCCCTTTTTTTCTGTCATACCAGAATCAATGCATTAATGCAACCAAATTGTTTGGGGCATCACCGAATCTATTTGTTAGTCCTCATGATAAACACTTCCAACATCTTTGTGAAACTTTATTATCAACAGCTAAGAGCATTGGGTTTTCAAACCTTTGGAAGTGTTCAGAAGAACTTGGGCAGGCTCTCTTCTGAATAAAGGGATGATTACGCTGATTGTTCTTACCTAAAGAGTATTTTAAGAGCATGAGAGCACTGCATCATGTGTGTTTTAACTCAGCTTGACTATCTTTCATGAACATCTGGAGAGCTCTTAAAAATACAATAAAAATTGAACTAAAATCCCCCTCCCCCCCAAAAAAAAAACTCAGATAAGAGAAAATTACCTATCTGTGAATCCTCTTTGGAGAATGTTTTTAGAGAATTTGAAAAGGGACATTGATGGATTCCTGCAGACTTAAGTTTAAGAAGTAATAATACCTGAGCTGGGTAGTGGGAGAAAAGGTGCTGAAGTGTTCCTACTGTATTCTGCTGATACTTTAAGTTCTGCACTTTAGTAATTGGATTGGGATTTCATTACAAGGAGTTTTTACCCAGTCACATCAACTGCATCCTTGTCAGAGAGTAATGGAGACTAAGTGTACCTGTTACGACCATTACCATCCTGTCTCCAGGGAAACAACTTGAGGGAGTTATCAAAGCTGCACAAGGGGAGGGGTAGCACTTCCGGCAAGCATCGCACTCCAGAATACTTGAAGCTTCCACACAAATAAATAAATAACTCCTACAACTCTGCTTAAACAATTGTGAAGGGGGAAAAAGCTCTATTTATATTTCCAAGTTTTAATACCAACAACAGCCCATTTTCCCTGAAAAATATGATTCATGATCCTTAGTTCTTCAAAGAGTTTAGAAGGTCAATAAGACTGTCAGATACCATAGAATTGAAAGTTTAGGTAAAGTTAAAATTAGCAACAGACACAGAAAACTCCTTCTACTGTAACTTCTTTAGAAATAATTATTATTTGGGCCTGTTTCACTTTTCTATTTTGGTGTCCAAAAGTAGGTTTAAGTCATTTTTGCAGGTTATTTTATAAAAATATTTTGTATATGATGGCAAAATTCCCATCCTCCATCTGTTTTTCTTCTTGTTCGGGGCTGTCTTGGAAATCCATGTGCTCTCACTGCGTAGTGATAAGTAGTCTAAGGGCAAAGGGGTCTAGGGTGGTTTTATCTGGTTTGTTTTGCTTTGTTTTGTTTTGATTCTATTTGACTTTTCTGTAGCCTTTTTAGTCCTTGGTCTAACTCAGTCTGAGAGAGCTGGAAGGTTCCAGCTTCCACATTTCAGTTTACTGAGGAAAGCGAGCTCTCTAAATCTATTCTGTGGCAGTGAAGAGGATATATGGGAAATGACAGTGACGGAAGCTTGCCTCCTCCAAAGCTGGACTTCTCCTCAGGGATTACCAGAGCTGGAAATTTCAGATCTAGTCATAATTAGTCAACCACACCTGGTTTGTACTGCCTCGCTTCATTTTCCACATGAGACAAGAAAACCAAGCTCACCCACCATTAGCATTAGCATAAGCTTTCAGACCTTAGAGTTAAAGAAGGCCAAAACCCCAAGTGGCAAGTGTCAGAGTGTTTAGAAGTGTCCCCATCTTCATATACACAACTGAACTTCTGATCCCCTGTGAAAAGCAGGGAAGGCAGAGATCCCCTTTTCTCATCAGAGGTGGGGGGACCCTGCTTAGAGAAGAACAAGAAGCCCAGTGGGTCTCTGGAAGGCTGAGCCTGCAGCTCATTCCTTCTCTGACTTAAGATCCACCATTCTTGGTTCCACCCTCAGCACATTCTCTTCTTATGCTACTACTGCTCCTCGGGGAAAAAAAAAAACCCAGACTTTGGACTCCAACAACCAGGGAATACTCAGGTTCTATAAGAGCATAAATTGCTACTATTAAGAAAAAAAACAACATAAACTTCCAAATACAAAATGAGGTTTGTTCAAGGTAAAGCTTTATTAAGAATGACAAAAGACAGCACCTTAGTGGGTAGGTCATGGCTGGTCTTGTCTGCTGCCTGTCAGGCCTCTTCCACTGTCACTGACCAGAGATCTGGGCTGTATCTCCCAACAAGACTGGGATTCCTAACCCTATTCCCACTTATCTTTTTCCATTCTCATGTAATTGTGCATCAGAAAATTATCTCTTTCACTAATAAGACACCTGGTTAGTTGAGAGATTTCACTGATGCTTATGAGTCTTCAGTGTGATGTGTCGTTAAGTACTTGCATATTCTGTTGGATGACAAAAAGAGGAAATGAGGGGTTATATCTCACCTGATAATAAAAATAAAAATCCTTCAGATAAATCTTCAGTGTCTTCCCCCCAAGTTTTTTGTTTTTATATACATTTCTTAATCACAACTATGCATTAGAAATAAATTTTAGTTTAATAACCTCACCACTTCTCTTTAAAATGCACCTAGTTTTGCAAGATACACAAAATATAGGCTACAAATTACTCTTAATGGTTAAAATTCAGTTGCATTGATGAAATTATAGGAAAGGACTAATTTTCTGGTACTGTCTTTGGGTTTTTAGAAATCCTGGTTGCTGGCTTACTCTAATTTTGTAATTTGCAATAGGTTCCCTAGTCATTAGTACAAATTAGCAAGGTTTAGCTATAATGTGAATATTAATATCTTCATCTGGAACCATTCCATGTGCCCTCTTCTGGTTTCTAAGGACAAGTTGTTTTTTGAAATCTCAGAGAAAATCTATATGAAACACTTGAATGTGATGTTTATGAAAAGACATTTGATAACAATGCATTATTTTTCATCTCCCATGAATAAAATGTCAGTGGCTTTGATAATATTGTATTTCAAAAGCCCCAAAGACTGACAGCCTCAAGCACATATATTGTGCTATATTAAAGGAATATTGGTTCTTGGATAGAAAGGATTTTCTAGCCCAGGCTGAGCAATAACCATTTGATCACATATTTCCCCTGCATCTAAGCTCCTGATGGCAGAGTACGTGTCTCTCATTTGCTGGTCCTGAGCCCTCTCTGTTCGGCACCCTCCACAGTCACTGGGGCCATGTCACTGGGGCCATGTGCCTTCAGCTGATGACATTTGGGGCATACCAGAGAAGTGTTACCTTATGTCCATGACCCTTTGACAACCTTTTAATATCCACTGAAGTTGTCACCATGGCACTCGCTTGTTTTCATAATTCTCCCTGACAACCACTTCCACAATGCCTGCTTCTACCACAATGCATACCAGAGATCTCCACTATCAGTACGTTTGTTTTTCCATAATAGAAACAACATTGACTGTTTCCTTGTGAATACACCAAAACAACCAATTTGCTAGCTATGGATAATCTCGGGTCTTGGACCTAGTCTGCACACACCTAACTCAGTCTTCAGCGAATTCCCAACATTTCTCGCTTACTTCTTTCCTAAATGTGGTATTGTTTAAATTGAGCACTTGTCCTCAAAAGCTTGGAGGCAAGAATGATCACATGAGCTGTGTCCTCATGAAAAGAAGAAGATAGATTTTCCAGCTGAGACCTCTACACAGGACAGTGAGATGGATTGTGGCACAAAAAATGAGCTCTTTTGCTAAATGATTTTACCTCGTGCTAGCATTCTGCTATTCTTGAAAGAACCTTGAGCTTGGAATTTGAGGATATTCTCTGACACACAGATAAATAAAATAAGCACCAGAAGCACTAGAAAATAATATATATTACTGAGCACAGAACCTGGCACAGATATGGGCCCAAATATAATGATGTTATTATCATCACTGAAATCATTATTTAAAAGTGCTACACCTGAATATCTATACACATTCTCACTGGGGCTCTGGAGTTCACTACCAGAAAAGCAGCCATTGAAAAGTTGCTCAAAGAGAGATTCTGATTGCTTGTCCATGATAGACAGGAGTCCTGGGGATGAACCGAGCTGTTTCCAGATTCAGCAAACAAGATGATGGTCCATGCTGTATCCAAAGGGCTAACATATCAGGACTGGGATACAGATTAGGTCAGAATAAGAACAGCTGGGAAGCAGATGGTAGTCTTCCTGACCCTCAAACTCGGGTGCTTATTTCATGCTTTCCCCTTGAGCCAGCAGACATGGTCTGGGGTAGGTAAGGAAGGCATAACAAATCTGAAATCAGAGATCAAGATCGGGAGAGCAGAGATAAGACTCTTGTCAGCCTGTTGGGGCTATTTTTAAATTGTTGCATAAATACCACTGTAATACAACCCCTTTGGAAAACACCTGCCTTTGAAGGCTGTTAACCTGAGAGATCATGTTTTCTGAGCAACAGTTCTATTTCCTGAATATCAGGCACCTGCTACACAAAGTTAATCCTTGCTGTGCTGGGGGAACCATCAGATTCAGCAGCTGTGTACACTTGACCTGTGCAGAAAAATGACCCTTTGGGGCAACAGGGCTCTGTCAAGTGCTCCTGAGAACAGGCTCAATGCACCCTCTCCAGCTGCAGTCAATCTGTCAGCAGCCCCTATTGGGCCCTTGCCCAGTGAAGAGTTTGTCCTCAGGGCTACAGGCAATTGTCATAACTCATATGGAAGTCTTTCTAGGAGAGAACTAGATGTTACCTCCTCTACACCATGTGGAAGGGACACCACTTCATGTTGCCAAAACCCTTCCTCCCAGCTGGTCCTCTACTTCGCAACTTCCCGGCAGCCACTATCCGGTGCATGTGTACATTTTCAATACTTTGGCAGAATATGCCTCCTCTTCAGAGTCCTCAAGCCCATTCTAAGAATTTACTGAGCTCTTTCTCTACAAGTTATCATGTTTCCTGTGGTCAATGGCACCCACTTCAAGCTAACTTTCCAATGTAGAGTATGGGTTTAAGATCTTAGTGCTTAGTCTAGAGAAGAAAATATAAGTAGAAAAAAGTGAGAACATGTACCTCATGTAAAGGAAAATCAAACAGACTGCAATGAAGCTAAACTGTCTATTCATTTGAATCAAATGCTATAAATTTCTAAGCATAATGTTTGACAGTAAACTGTCATCAAAGCAACAGACTCATTATATAAATGCTAAGAGTATATAAATCTCATTGACTGCTTATCATTAAATGCAGAGACTGCTGGTAGGAAATGCCTGGTTATAATTTATATTTCACTAATAAGGTCCATTTTAGAGTATAGCTGTCAAACCTATTACTCACCTTCCCCTAGTTTTATAGTTGTTCTGGACAGCACTGAAATTGAATGTTAAAAGTGTGGTTTCAAGAGTTATCTTCCTCTCTAATATCTCATCCCTGCATATTGCAGTGTGCCTCACTTTTGATCAGAACTCAACAGCCAGATTGTTTTTCAGAAAGTAAACTGGGAGAGGAGAGGGAATGAAGAGAGATTTTCTTTTCAAAAGGCAAGATGCAACAGAGTACTGTTTTCTCACTTTCAAATTAAAAAAAATTGGTGATGTAGGGAGAGGATTCTGAAAGACTTGGGGTGTGCTGGATAGCTTCAGTTGTCAACTTGACACCCCTGGTAATTGAGGAATTTCCTTTATCAGATTGGATCAACCTGTAGCCACATCTGTGGTGTGTTTTCTTGATGGTCAGGTGGTGTGGGAGGGCCCAGCCTACTGTGGGTGGTACCACGCCTGGGCAGATGGTCCTAGGTTGTACAAGAAAGGAGGCTGAACACAGGCCAGAGGAGGAAACCAGTAAGCAGTGGCTCCACCATGCTCCATGCTCTGGCTGCTGCTTCCAGGTACCTAGTTGACCTTCTCTGGCTTCCTTTTGAAGGACTAAACTGTAAGCTGAAATAAATCCCTTCCTCCTCAAGTTTGGACATGGCACTTTGGTCAAAGCAGTAGAATGTAACTAGGACATGGGATTTATGGAATTTTTCTTGTTTGGGGGGGATGGATGGATGGATGGATGGATGATGATGCATGTCAATAAGTCTTGACTCTGCGGCAAGCAGAAAAGCAGACATCTCAACTTACCTGTCTCATTTATCATTAGGCCAGTTCAAAGGACTCTTAAGAAGTTCAATGAATTTAATGCTGTGTATTCACAATCTCCTAGAAAGTCAGGGGGGAAAAACATCCCCAAGGAAGGAAAATATTGGTACAAATATCAAAATAAAGCAAAAGCAACACAATGTTTAACCACCAGCACACTTTAGAATCTATCCTCTTGTTATAAAAAAAAAAAACACAAAAACTTCTGCAAATTTTGAGAGAACATGTTTTCCTAACTGGTGCACTTGGAGGGACATGTCGTATCTCCCATGTACCAGTCCTCACCTTTGGGAGGCACAGAGAGAAGCAACTTCCAAAATGCTCAAAGCTGATATGTTAGACAAGGATATAAATTGATGGTCACAGTAAATATTGAGATTTGCCAAAACATTATACCAATGAAGAATGGGTTCATAGATATCTAATCACCTAAAAGCTATAACTGGAGAAGTCCGGGTTGTTGTACCTGAGCAGTTGATCTTGTTTGTGCGTGTTTCCACTTGTTGGCCACATCACCTGAGTATATTAAAGCAGCATTGCTTATGAGCTACTCCTGGCACAAAGAAGGGTGCACCGTAGGAGTAAAACCACTATATTCCAATGCCCTCACAGAAGAGAACCATTCTCAAGATGCAGAGTTCTCAGACCTTTGGGTATTTCTAAAAATTAATGCTACCACTCAGAGTAAGTGACAGTTGTGTTACAGGAAATTCTGATGTAGTGGGCAGGCGTGGGTTGTCAGTTGACCAGCTAGATCATTCATCTCAAAATACAAACAATACATAATTGCTGCCAGGCATGGTGACACTTGCCTCGAGTCCCAGCACTTGAGTGCCAGAGGCAGGTGGACCTCTGTGAGATCAAGGCCAGCCTGATCTCCATAGTGAGTTCCAGGCCAGCTGGGATTACAGGGAGACACTGTCTCAAAACAAACAAACAAACAATAGATTACAGAGAAAGCACATCAATGTCATTGAGGTTTAATGTTAGTATCCTACCAACACTTCCTTTAAACTCCAGAAGATACCCCTCAGGCAGCAGTCTCTAAGCAGAAATCTGAGTGCATCTACTAGATTTCCATTCTACTGCTGTTCATCATTTTTCCACATGATCTTCCCAACTGCTCCCTTTCCATCCTAGGCAACAGCCCAGGACTCAGTCTCTTATTTCTTTGTTCATGCTAGAAATCCTTCTCCCCGTTCCTTTCAGTGTTCCTGGAAGCCTTTCAGTGAGATGAAAAGAGCACTAGTACCTTTTTCAACCCAAAGCATCGCTAGATATTTAACCTGGAAGGAAGCCACTTACCTTCTCTAAGCTGATCTCCTCATTAGGAATGTGAACATGTAAATCTGATCCAGCATTCCCCTTCTCAGATGTGTTCATCAGTTCCCAGCTACCTAAACAGTAATCTCAGAGCTTTCTCTGCTTACCTCTGCCATATTCCCTAGGACACACTGAGCTTTTATACTGGCTGAGGGGAAGGAGCAGGCAGGTTTTGAAGATGTGTAATTGCTACCCTGAAACTGCCATTTGTTACCATTTCTACTGTGATAAACATCTCTATGAAGGCTGAATTCTTTTTCTCAGCATCCAAGGTCCTTCATAGTCTGCGTAACCTGTCTGCCTATCTCACACAGCTCATGGCATTCCCACAGCAGACTGTCCCTCCATACCTATTTCAGATCCCAACAATATTGAATAATTGTATTTTTTCATGTTCTTTTTTACTTCTAGTCCTGAAACAATTTTTCTGCTGAAGCATATTTTTTTCCTATTTCCCGCCTTACTTATTTGTTGCTTTAAATTTCTAATTATCCTCTAAATCTTAAATTTAAATTCTACTCCCATCAAAGATGTTTCCCTTCTACTTCCCCTGGCAAAATGTGAATCTTATACCAATGGTCTCCTTATGATTTAAACACTCAGGTAGTTATCATTGGTAAATACTTATTTGCAAGTCTAGAAACCCCCTGGATGTTAAACCTCTAAAGGAAGCATGTTCTTGATCTCATCTCCAACCCGTACTCAGTGCCCAGCACATCAGAGCAACTCAAAGAATATTGAAGAAATAAATGAATATTACCAATCTCCTTTAAAAGCCTCTCCAGAAACTTCAAAAGAAGCAACCCCTTTTTCAATTTTGAAGCTACATAAATATGGTGCTGATCTCATACATTTTTCTGGCACTGTGTCTATAATGAGAGACGAATAACAATTTGCTCAAATCATCTCAAGCCAAATGCAACTTCATCTAGAAACTTATAGAAATTGACCACATCTGTGAAGTCACCTAACCCCTCAGAATAGTATAGGATCAAACTGTGCATCTATCTAATTCACATTCACTGGACTCACTGACTCCACCAAGTAGGGAGTGGAGGTACAAAGATGAAGATAGCAGTTCAGTGGCCCTGGGGATCAATGAGCATTACAGGAGGAGAAACTCTGCTATTTAATGTCTGGCCACATTCTTAATTTCAGCCAGATATTGCACTAAGGTGAGAAAGCACACACCATAAATCCATCTCCATGGGTGGAAAAAATTCAATGCATATATATCATGGATAGAAGAGTGATGATACAACTTCCTAAATGGAAGTGTGCGGGTCTATGTGCATGTGTGTATATATAACTACATGCTTCTAGATGCTTTAACCTAGCCGACGATATAGTCTGAGTCATTAAATGCATGTGTAACAAGGGAGAGAAAGTAGAAAAAAAGAGGCAGTCCTCCTCCAAATGTAAGCACACGTCCTCGTCCTCATTATCCTGGGCCAGTGACATCCACACTGCCACTACAAATGCTGAGATAACTCAACCCCACAGAGCACTCTCAACTCTCCAGACATGCTAAGCAAAGAAAAGCAATTTTTATTTTTGCTGATAAATGGTTTAATCAAACCTAACAGATGAGGCAATATATTTTGAGAACAGTTTGTTGTTCAGATCATGAGGTCAGTAATTTTCTTTGGTGCAAACACATTACGGTGTAACTGTATGTGATGTGGGAGTAAGCTGCTGAGAAGGGGCGACATAGATTTTGTGCAATAGGTTGTGTACTGTATTCTATCTGGAAATTATTTATATTCCAAAAGTGTTATAAGAGGAGAAAGGCATAGAAATGGATGGTTTCCTGTGATTTTTACAGAAAGAAAATAAAATAGCCTTGCAAACATTATGCTTTACAATAAACCAAAAATTAAAGTAACAAGAGTGGAAGTTAAATTTCAATTTATGTTGAAATTTTCAAGTTATCTAGTGCATCATAGGAAGGAAACTTTGGCAAATGTCACACAAAAAAATAATGATCACATAGTCCAAGGACTGCCATGTAATTTGTATAAGTCAGTTCTGCAAAAGCAAAAATCGCGGAGTGTTTCTTACAAAGTCATTGTTTTTCATGGCTAGCTAGTTCTGTGTCACAGCCTGGATCCTTGGACATCTGTAGCTATGTGTCATGTGCTTGCAGACTTGGCTCATGTTTCTGCATATGCCTTTTTATATTCTTGAGATCAGACATTTCTGAAACCATACTGACATAACTTGTGCTGGAAATCCTTAGCCCATGTGCCTATGCCATTGTTATTGGGATAATAATGGGTCCTCACATTTGCAGAACAAATTACTCTATCATCCACCATCTTTCTGGATTTCCAACAACCTGAGATACATGCAAGAAAGCATGATCCCACTTTACTGAGGAAGACGAGCTCTGAGAGTTGAAAAGCTGACCTACCATCCCTTCCTGGATTCCCCAATTTTCCAACACCAGATCAAGGATTCCCAGCATCCTCACAACTTCCAGGGGAAAGCTGTGCCTGTTACGGATTTGACTATGGCTTCTCCCAGTCACCTCAAAGGATTACAGTGTGAAATCCTCTACTTGCTCATCTTACAGAAAGATCGTGCAGTCACAGAGAGCTTCTGTTCACACTAGACTTGATGACTAATTAAGGTAGATGCACCAAGGAAACACTCTCCGATTGCTCCCATTTGCCATGTTACCCAAGACTCAGAGATTTCCCAGCTTATGAGACTTTCAAGAATAAAACCAGGCTGTCCCATGAAGCATGATGACCTTCACAGGCAAACCAGGTTGGTCATCCTGATTTTCAAAATGTTGGATTAGTGTCTTCAGAAACAAGAACTTTATTCACCAAAGACAATTTCCCACTAATAAAAATTTATCAAGGAATTGAGCCCACTTGTACCAGATCCAATATGGAGGGAAAATTAAAACTGAACTCAACCCTTTATTGAAGCATTATCTTACTTCAACATTTATCTTAATTTTTAGAGGTTTTTTTTTTTGTATTTCATAATAAAGTATCAAAGAATACATTATTAAGAAAGCAAGACTTACCTGGTTGTAAAAATGGCTAGGTGGCTAAAAGGACTTGCTGCTCTTTCAGAGGATCAGAGTTTGATTCCCAATGCTCACAACTGTAGGTAAGGACAGCTCCTAAGGACCTGACACCGTCTTCCAGCCTCTGTAGGCACCCCATGTACATAAACACACACAAACATACAGATAGGTAAAAATAAGAGAACTTTTTTTAAAAAAAGACAAGCTTAAAATTTGACCTCAAAGGGCTGGATGTGGTGGCACACTCCTTTAATCCCAGCACTAGGGAACAGAGGCAGGTGGATCTCTGTGAAATTGAAGCCAGCCTGGTCTACATGGTGAGTTCCAGGTCTGCTGAGGTTATAGGAAAATCCTGTCTCAAAAAGGCAAAAAAAAAAAAAAAAGACATTAATTTAAAAGATAGGCAAAAATGAAATGTCTGTTCTTTAATGTCTATAAGGACATGCTCCAGGTTCAATATGAAGAATGCATTTGGAAGAAGAGAGCAAAAGACTGAAATCGACCAAGACTGAACCGACTGCTGTAAACTATGTGAGAGATTGTGGGTGTCACCTGAAGATGGACATGGGAGAAGAGGCTCGAACCAGCCGGCCTCCTCAGTGGATGGGGCTGAGCAGGATGATGAGTGTGGATGGTCCACAAGAGAACACACCAGACCGGGAGCTCATCGAAGCAAGGATTATCTTTATTGCATCAGGCAGCAGCTTATATTCAATCGGCAGAAGGGGCAGAGAAAAGAAGGCGGGAGAGGAAATATGTAGAGTGGGGGGATAGCTTTGGGCCAATAATAATTCAGATCGGGCTATGCTGAGTCACTCCTATGTGGAAGTGACCGGCCAGAGACAGGTTGGCCCCCCCACAGGGCCCAACAAGAGATGATGGTAACCTGTGCTAAGGTAGTGCTCATCAGGTTGAGAAAAGATACACAGTTAAAGACTACAGGTGATAAAATAAACATGGCATTGAGCTAGACTGAATATAGTTTATAAGATGGAGGAGTCCAGGGTATATATATATATATATATATATATATATATATATATTGTCTGTGTCTGCATGCAGGTTCAACTGTGGTGGATTTACATTTTCTACTCTGAAAGAGCTTCGTACCATACACACAAATTTCAAATTTTGTATGAATCAAAACTATGCCTTATATTTCTAGATTCATAGTCAGAATAGTGTTTCCCCAACCATTCATCTATCAATGAACATTTATCATTGACTTCTCCATGCCAATGGTGGATCTAGACACTGAGAACAAAAAGATAAATGAAACTTCTTGTCCTCAAGGAGTGTACAACATAGAGGGAAATACAGGCAGTAACAAAAGAAGTCACTGTCCAATGTGATCAGGGAAATATGCTGTGGAACAGGAGCACACACAGGGAGCACTGGCACAAGAGTGGAGGAACATTGGTCCTCGAGGGCTTCTGGGGCATATTCTTCTCAGGCCTCCCTCTCACAGGGCTGGCTATGTATTTCCTTTCACCCTGCTCCCCTCTTCCAGTGAGTTCTATACAGAAAAGGGCTGTCTTTTATTTATCGCAGAGCCTTACACAGTAGGTGCTCAGTAAGATGGATGGATGAATGGATGGATGGATGGTGAGTAAAATGAGTAGGATATAAATGGATATTGACCTGACCTCAAAGGATTGAGGAAGAATGGCCGTCATTTCATGGAAATCACCAGGTAAATGGTGCTTTGTGGTTAAAAAAAAAAAAAAAAAGATTTATTGAGAATGTACTGGATTAAATGGACCATTGGTTCAATTTTGGTTTGTGGAGTTTGACCCTTATCAGTTGATTCTTGTTGTTTAGTATTTATTGAGCCAGATTTTCTCTGCACTTAAGCTACTCCCCTGGAGGAGGTTAGGCACTTCTGCAAAGTGCATTAACTCTTTCAAGCCACCAGGGTGCTATTCAGTGAATTACTTTTCAGTAATTAAAGATGCTGCAACACAAAATCACAATGTGCTAAGAAATGGAGAGCTAATCTCTCGGCCTGCCTTCCCCAGCTGCCTATTTCTGATTACTGAAGAGATAGGGTGCAACTACGTGGGGATTACACAATGACAGCCAGCCTGGTTTCATCTCAGATCCTATAGTAGTCTCTTCCTAAAGTCCATGAATTTCTCACATTAGAGAACAAAGATTAGCAGGATCAAGCCAGTAAAGCACTTAATGGCTCTAATCCTCATTCCCGGCACAAATTCACTCTGTGCTTTTGAACTTATCTCCTTCAGAGTCTTCACTCTCTTTACCCCTCTCAGCGTATCTGTACACTGATAAGAGTTGTTATGGACTCTGGACAACCAACATCTCTAATCTTTTTTCTCCTAATATAGTTTTTCTAAAGGGCTGAATTTGAATGGCTGCCTGCCTTTTCTTGATGTCCATGGACAAGGCTGATGTCAGTTCATTAAGCAGCAGTGGTAGAAAGCAAGCAGGACTCAGTTTCTGTTTTCAAAAGTCTTTTGCTGCTACTTTGCATCTTTAATTACCCAGGGCACCGCGCTTGTTTTATATGACTTACAACAAGCGGTTTCGCCCTTAGTTCATTTAAGCAAAATCATCCCCAGTTTGAGCCAAGACATATTCAATATACAATTACCTGGTGGGTCAGGGCTCTGCCGTTTTGTCATTTTTACTGGCATTTTCTCCATTATTGCTAAGTACTGAGCAGTAGAAGCTGTCAGAGCCACATGGCTGGTCTGAAACTTAATTTTCCTAAATTGCACAATTCCTCAGAAACAGCTAACCCCCCTAGGCACAGTCCTCTTGACAAGGGGCAAATAGGGTTAAACTTCAAACTGAGTTATACAGAGCTTACCAAGAGCAATGGTAGGAAGGAAGCAATTAAGCAGAGCTTGAGTTTGCAGGGGAATGGGACTTTTAGAGACAATGCAGAATTCTGTGTCAAAGTGGCTGCTTAAAATCCTTTGAGTAGCAAGCAGTCTTAAATCATGGAGTGCTGTGGTAAAAAGAATCAGTCAAGGCAAGGACAAGCTTATTGAACATTATGTTAAAGACAAGGCTCAACACATTTTTATGTGCATTATGTTATTAGTTCTGATAATAATCCTTTAAGAATATTTTTATTCCTTTTTTATGGATGAGAAAACGGAAGTAGAAAGTTTAGTGAACTGACTGAGGACAACACAGTAAGTGAGGCAGTCTCATTCAAGCCTAGCACTCTTGAATCCATGCATAATGATCTTTGCACTCACGCACACTGGAGGTAGTTTGAAAGCAGCTTTCTTTAGCAAAGGACTAGTAGTATAGCATTATAGTCTCTCTGATTCAAAGAGCTGAGAAGTAAAATAAGAACACAAAATGCCCAGAATTAACCTCTGCTATTTCCGCTCCATTATCCTCAGCGCCAGTCATCTACTTCCCACGGTGGCTCCAGGTGATGAGAGAGACGAAGGCCCTTGGTCTGTTCCAATTCTGAGTAACATCTTAACTCCCTGCACTTTCTTCTCAGAAGAGAAGCCCTTTGAAGTCCAATAAGCTATCCAGTCCCTATCACCTGGAGAATTTGAGAAAACACAAATGAGCGTAGCTTCCTGCTGGGCTTTAGCCTCAAAGACAAACTGCCTGCTCCAGCTTTTAGGGACAAGGAGAACAAGATTACGGACTTTCTTTAAGTCAGGCGTCAGAGTGAGAAAAAAAAAACCCAGAGAATATTAAAGCTTAAATGTGAATGTTAATTATTCATAGATATGACGATTTGTCCAATCTCTCTCTCTCTCTCTCTCTCTTTCTCTCTCTCTCTCTCTCTCTCTCTCTCTCTCTCTCTCTCACACACACACACAAACTGTAGTATAAAAGATTAAGTAATACTTTTGAGAATGCTTCCTGTAATCTTTATTATCTTAACATCAGGTATTTCTGTTTTCAAAGGACCAGGACTAGAGATTTAGACCATGGATTCATAGGCACTTGAAGGGAAAAGCTGACTCTAACTTTATTCTTATTCAGGTGAGATCTCTTACCTGGGCTCTGGATGAAACACAGGCCCATATGTTCTGCACCATGACAAGTAACCATGAGTCTTTCATTTCTGTCCCACCACCCATTCCCTGCCTTGATACCACAGCCTGACTCCCCACATACAAAAACTTTGAATCAACCCACAATGCCAAACTGTTCACTGAAGAAGTCACTGTATGGATACAGAGATGTGGCCTCCATTTCAGCCTCTCAGAAGAAGTCTCCAAACATTTGGAATTACCTAATAGTAGTGGTGTGTCTTATTTACAGTTGGCCCTCAGATTACATGACACTTTGTGCTGAAGTCATGGTGTGGGATGGGACCAGATGCCTAGGAAGGCTTAACAGGGATATCATGCCAGAAAAACAAGCCATGTGATTAAAGACCCAGAAGTTTGGGCCATGTAAAACCAACCTGACCTCTGGGAAAGGGAGAAGGGCTAGAGAAGTGAGCAGAGACTGTCAGTCATGCCAGTCAAATAAAGCTTTAATGAATGTGTGGTCACGGCAACTGGGCTGCTCTTCCTGGGTCCCAGTAATCTGTATTTCCACACATCTCTGCTAGTCCCAGAGTCTACTCCCTGGGTCTCTGCCTTTGCCTGCCTCTGACTTGTGCCCTTTAGTTACAACAAAACCATAATTGCAAATATAATACTTTCCTGAGCTCTCTAACCTGAGGGATTCTTTGGAGCCCCAAATTTGTAGCCAGTTGGTTTGAAGTGAGGTCTGAAATGCAGCTCCTGCCATGGTGTTAAGGCAGCCTGGTACTAGGGAGGGCTGCACCATTAACCTTGAGATTTTCTGAAAACAGTTCAAATGTATTTCTCTGTGTTTTTTCTACTATCCCCCAACAAAACCACACCTCCTCCTCCCTTTCCAATTCAGTCTTGTCGCAACACTCTATTTTAGTGCCCTGAGATGTGTCATTGTCACACTCATCCTAGAAGTCCAAGATAAGAACCTTTTATTTATGATCACTAGTGCCTCCAACAGAAAATGGTTTAAATGACTCAAATAAAGATGAATGGTTTTCTTTGGCCAACGCACATCAGGAAGCTTCTACTAACTTGAGAAATCTCTGAGGGGAAGGGAAGCAGGGCTAGAGTTTTACAGGGTGAGATAAGAGGGTCGGATATCCTTGTGGTCCTATCAGGCAGCAGTTTTCATTTTTAACTGCTCTGAAACTCCAAATCAGAATGTCACTCAACCATTGGTTCAGTGCCATCCCCCAAGCTATCAAGACACTGCCCTCGAAGGATGTTTTTGCCCAATTTGCAATGTATAGGTTTTAGGGCTTGAGGAGACAGACAGTCGCAGACAGGGAGGGAAAGGAGGCAAGGTCAAAGGCAAAAGAAACTGAGGACTCTACAACTCTACTCCAACTGTTTTAGGCTTCCTATACTGTCCTCAATCCTCTGCATTGTCTCTTCCTCCCTCCTCCTCCTAGCCGCCAGCACTACTCATTGGTATTGGTGTGCAGGGCTAGAACTGCCCTCTCAGAGACTGAGAGTGCAGTCCCTGTAGGCCTATGTGCATCATAAAGAGATGCATGGCATGTCTTCTGGGATCTACGCTGTGACACACAGTGCCTTTTGGCATTTTACTTGAAGCCTTAGAAATGAGTCTTGTTGGCTGCCAGACTCTCTGAGCTTTAGGGACTAGGGACAGTGATTCTGCATTTTTTTTAACTTTCTGGAAAAATAGACCTATCTCAATACCAAGAATACTACTTGCTCGTTCACTGCAACACCGCTCCTCCTAAAATCCCAGGTGCTCCCACGCAGCTTCTTCCTGACTCTTCCTCTCCCTGGACAATTAGGCAGGGATGCTTACCGAGCTGTACGAACTGTGAAGCACTAAGCACCCTTGATATCCCTAAACACCTGTGCTACTTGTTTCCACTCTGTTTTGTGGGAAATAATCAGTTCTCTGTGCAGAATGTCAGATTATCTTCCGTACAAAGAAATGGGAGAACTTGAGCATTTAAAAAAACTTAATAAAATGAGAGGAAAAAAAAATTTAAACAAAAGCTTGCTATTCTGCAATGCCATATGGAGTCTCTAATACCTTTTCTGCCACGGCCCCTTTCCAAGAGTGATAGAAAAGTTCCCAGAGCAGAGTTCAGAGACCTGGGGTCCAGGTGCAGCCCTGTGCTAATTAGCAGTGTGATTTCTGCCAGGTCTTCTGACCTCTCTAGCCCTCGGCTTCTCTTCTGTGAAATGTGCACATGACCTTTGAGGCCTTTTTCAGCTCAGAGTTTTCGAGATAAAGGATGTGGAGAGGAAGACACATACCCCCAGCGGGGAGGACCAAGGACCGGAAGTACAACATGAGAGAATGAGCAAGGGAAAGGATGCCCTTGATGTGTGGCTGGTGGGAGAGAATCAGATCCAGTTCTGTTCGTAAGGGACTGCCATGTCTGGGGTGACCCTGAACACTCTGATACTGAGAAATACATTAAATATCTGAGAACTGCTATTTTCTATTATTCTAAGTGTTAAAATAACCACTGAGACTAGTGTGCAGGTTAAATTGAAACCCTCCTGACTGGGTTACACTGTCCTTGACAGTGCTGTGTTAAACAAGTGCCTGAGTAGGCATGTCCATCCGAGAATGGAGAGAAATGCTTTTTGTGAAACAAAAAGAAACCAGGAAATCTAGAGAGGTTATGTCAGTTAGAGGAAAGAAGTTCATTTGAGATGATTATACTAAAATTAATTTTCCTTCTTTATTTACATTCTAAAATATATCCAGCTAATATAAAAATTGCATATGGACTACATAACTTGATATGCCACAGGCAAGTATTAATTAGTTGCCAAAAACCCCAAAATGAGGGTTGGAACTTGTATTTTGTTTTTCTGTGCTTTTGCTTGTAGTGTCCTAGTTGAAGTTCTAAGTTCTGGGGTTAAGAATGTATAGGATGCGGGGCTGGAGGGATGGCCTAGCGGTTAAGAGCGCCGACCGCTCTTGCAGAGGACCCGGGTTCGATCCCCAGCACCCACATGGCGGCTGAGAACCGTCTGTGACTCCGGTTCCAGGAGAACTCCAGTTCCAGGGGAATCCGAGACCGTCTTCTGACCTCCGCGGCATCGCACGACACGGGTGCGCAGACCTGCATGCAGACAATACATTCATACACATAAAAAT
>VZQC01008552.1:329915-380964 GCA_009823505.1 Rhizomys pruinosus | reverse complement strand
CTCTGCTCTTAACTGCTGTTACCTCATCAACCGCATCCTCTTTAAAAAGATAGTCGTCTAGTCCAGCTTGTGCTACCTATATACTCTTGGGTGTGTGGCTGTTTAATGCAGAGTAGTCAGCCTACCAAGTGCCTCAATCTTAAAGAAAACTGAGTATCTCCACCAATATTGTGGAAACATTCCCCAGCACTACTCTCCATTATGATAGTTTAAACGGCCTCTTTTTCAAGGTTTTATTTCGATTTTCTCTATATGTTGTTATGTTGCCTAAAATCATGACAATGCTGCTTGTCTTTTAAGAGAAGAAAAAGTTTATAAAGATAACTAAGTAAACAGATGCAGGGGACTGCTGCTTTTCTACAGAACCCAAGTTTGATTCCCAGCACCTATATCAGAGATTTTGAACCTGTTTGTAACTCCAGCTTCAGGAGACCTGAGGTCTCTACCCACTCAGGAACCTGGTGGCCCATGGTCAATCCCAAACACACACACACACACACACACACACACACACACACACACACACACAAACAAACACACCCACATAATCAAACTTAAACTCTAAAATGTAATAAAAGTACATCTTTAATTTTCTAAGCCTAGGGAACAATCTGCGGAAGAGGGGGCATGGTAGAATGTAAGGGCTGCGATTGGGGTGAATGGTGAAACTACAGCAATATAGACTGGACACTTATTTGATCAACTTAATTGTACATACCAGCCCCCCCAGGTGGCTGGTGGGACCCTTGGGCTGTGTGGGTTTGGGCACAACTGCTTGCAAATTGGATTTACATGAAGGATGCTTGTGCTCATAAATTATTATTTATTGTTAAAAAATGAAAAAAATAAAGAAGTAATAGGAAAAAAAAGAATGCCTTTCTCGAGTTTCATAACTTTGAGCCTTCTGAAAGAGCAACAAGTATGTGAGAACTCTAAAGTACAAAGAGCAAGTCAGAAAGAAAACAATTCATACTTTATACCAAAGATGCCCCAAACTTTTAAGCTAGAAAGGCTGACCAACACATCCACCTTTCCATGTGGAAGTCAACCGGGGTCACTACCCTGTGCAAACAAACACCTCATCTTGGAGCTCCCAGAACAGTTTTGTTTTACATTTCTAAGCAAATAAATATCATTTTTAAATTATTTTACACCTGAGTACCGTACAGAGTCATATCTAAACAGTATGTTTACATTAACAAATATTCTTTATTTAAGGTTTCATCATATCTTAACAGAATTTTAGTCTTCAGTTGAAAGGTGGCATGATGGTTACTATGTGGGAGACACTATGCTGGACAGAGGGATGGAGCTCCTGCCTCCTCAAGGAGACAGGCTTCTGAACTAGGAGAGCAATCCTGAAGGGACAACAGGAGCCCAAGGATGGGAAGAACTCCATGTACCAGGTGCTGTAGAAGGCTCTATCTACAGGACTCCATTTATTCGTGTTGTGTACACAATCTACTCCATATATTCAATGCCTACTCTTAGTTCAGGCTGGATACAAAAAGCCCAGATGGTGTAGACCAGAAGGAAGCTCCCTTCTTCTCTGCTCTGGAGCTTGCATTTGCCTGCAAAAATCAACAGGTTGGAGTTCCAAATTCCCATGAGACCCCCGGACCTGATTGGCATATTCCAACATGTTACCCTCTCCCCTCCCCTGAAATTAAAAGACCCTCCCTGGCTGTCGCTTTTCTGATGGTCCTTCACTCCAAAAGGGTTATCAGATCTCCCTGGGAGAGCAATTTCCTAGATTAAAAGCTTGCCTTGGTTTACTATTTTGTCTTTTATTTTTGGCCTTTTTCTTAGTGTTGGTATACTTCTTACCTACCAGTACAGACCTAGAGCTGTGGAAGTGTGTGTGTGTGTGTGTGTGTGTGTGTGTGTGTGTGTGTGTGTGTGTGTGTCTGAGATGTGGACCTCACTGTGTAGCACTAGCTAGCCTCAAACTCATGATGCTCTTGCCTCAGCCCACCCTGTGATAAAACCACAGGTAAGCATCCCCACTCTGGGCTTTGCAAGGGATTTTTAAGAGTTGCCTAGGTGCTCCCACTTCCGCAATAGGGGCACAACTGCTATGGGGGAAACTATCCACTGGGTTTGAGGCCTACTCCACAAGAAGGAATCCATGCATGAAGCCATAAAGTTACACAGAAACCCAGGGCTGGGGTTAAACTGTCTTCTGAGCATTTATGTTTATACTCAGAGACAAATGGTGCTCCTAGCCTTGATCAGAGAGCTAGTCTTTGTAAAAAATAAATAAATAAAAGGCAGTGAATATAGAAACTCTTGGGTGCTCAAGGTGCTGAGAATAAGGAAGAGATGAGTTCTCAGCCCTAAAAAAGACATCACAGAAGAGGGGCTGGAAAGAATATCACAGCCAGAAGACAGGGAGAATGGCTGTGAAATGCTGTCTTCTGGCCCATTGAAATCAGGCACCTATGGCTGCCTACACTGAGCCTGCACAAGACTGGGCCTGGCAATAGTCAGCTACGAATAGAAAAGGAAAGCATGTGGCCCCACCCCTCCCTTTTGAACTATTGGCTACTGATGGATTCTGGGAGACAGGTAGTCACCGTCATCAGTTTTGTACCCACTAATGAGCCTACCACACTCTATTATATAATTCCAAACCCACAGTCACACAAACATCCCTGGTGAAACTCAATGTATCACAAAACAAAAGTCATGAACATAGGAAAGGGACCTGTAGGGAGGACCAAGTATTGACAGGAGGCGGAAGGAGAAAAGAAGGGGTGAGTGTGAGTATTCAGAATTCATTATATACATGTGTAAAATTATCAAAGAACAAATTTCATTGATAAGAAAAAAACTTACTGTTTATGTGCACTACACAAAACCTTTGTGACCCCTTAGAAAGACTAAGCTGAAAAAAATCTTTTCTGAGAAGTGATCTATAAGCAAAAGGTCACAAGGTTGCATGAAGCATTGCAGAAAGCCAAGCACACGTGCATTATGGACCTTTCATTACACCAGGCAATTCTCACAAAAGTAAAATGGAAATATCTCCAATTGGCACACACTTCTCCCTGCCTCCCAGTGGTGCAGCGTGCCAGGTATCAAAGGTCCTGCCAATAACACAGGCTCAGCAGACCTAAAAGGATGAAAACAAAGAGCAAGAATAAAACATGATGTTTCCGAGGGCCAGAGACCACAGCTTTCCCCAGAAGCCACACGACTGCTGAGAGGCACCAGAGAACTTTAAAAATCAGGTTGACACTTGCTATTTAGGACTCAATAGAAAGCCCATTATATTAGTTGTTAACATTCTGAATAATCCTTAAAAACAGTAATCTATAATATAATTTATCTTCTAATATAACACCATTATTTCTGGAAAGCTTGCAGCAAGACTAAAATGTCCTTATTCCAGCCACCAAAATCAATTCTTTTGTACAAATTTGATATAGGCAGCCTGTGTACCATTTGAGAAAGCTCACTGACCTGTGAAGTCTGGCATTTGCACTGTAAAATTTAGACCTTACTTGATGACGTTACTGAACACGGTACTTACCCTATGTAAGGTCTGAAAGCAATTATACAGAACTACCACTTTTTATCTTTAGGAGGAAATTTCTGATACGAAGCAAGTCAAATCACGTATCCTTGGAAATTGGGGGAAGACTCAGACAGTCTAGACTACACTTAATGAAAACTATAAGTTAATTTTTAGTGTGATGTTGGAGGTTCATTGACAAGTTGAAATGATGGAGATTATTTTTTAAAGGTTCTAGAAATTGGGAAAAGATACATAATGAAATAGCTACAGGAGTTTATTTTCTTCACAAGATTGCTAATTAAAAGTTTATTTTTATATACTCTGATATTAAAATTGAAGGGAAATGAATGATACACAAAATCTATCTGCAGTGGTAAGTACAGATAATAAAGAATAGGAAGATCCCCCTTCTTAATAATGCCCCTACCAATATCCAGACACAAATGAATCTTTCAGGTTTTGGGTGCTAAGTTGTAGCCAGTCACAGACATTGACTTTCAAGAGTAAAACAAAAGCAATCCAAAACTGCTTGATCTACTTCATCCATTAACGTTAAGGAACTTGCTCTTGCTCCCAGTCGGCAGTGTTTAGCTGCCCCAGTTAAAACTGGTGTTTAACAAGAATAAAAACTGCACTGGAAAAAGAGCCAAGCTTTTAAGGATTATTCTATATTCCTTCTTGGATGGCCATGATTTTTTCATGGTCCATCCATCACCTCAGAAATTTGACCAGTCGATAAAGCAGACATTTGATAATTAGGATAAATATTAAGATTTCGTCTCAATAGGCCACTGTGGAAATTCAATTGCACTCAATGAAATCCATGTAATTTCTAAATTCATGACTTTGTTTCTGCCAATTGTCATCTTGAATAACTGATTCATTTAAGTGTAGGCTTGTTGGCAGTCTCAGTCATCACTGCTCAGTTTGTAAGTCTGGATCCATGCATAGCTGTTAGGATATATGTGTGTGTGTAAGGTGGGACAACACTGAGATAATCTGTGTGAACATGAAAATAGGGTGACATTCTGAGGCCTGCACTCAAAAATCATAGAGGACAATCCTTTATTATCCTCCATAGTACATAAGCATCATGCAGTAAGCATGAAGAGGCAGACTATTTCATAGGCCAGCAACTGTGGCCCATGAGCTATTGAAAGTTGTTAGCCCACTGCAGGCACCAACCATGTGTTCCTAGACCTGGGCAACAAAGCATAAAGACAGGCAGCTGCTAACAATTTGGCTTCCTATATAGCTTGCCCACAAGGTAACTTAAGATAATCAAGCCAATTTGAAAGCATAGTCCACTTGACATTGTAGCTATCAACACAAATAACAACAGTGAACTATTATCTATTACTCATTCTACACCACATACACGTAAGCCCTGAATTGTCTATTTCAGTCTTCACCACAGGACAGAGAGCTAATTCAAAGTTATATCATCAGTGGAGAAGCAAGAGTTTGAATCTAGGAAAACAGGATGCAGCCAGCATACTCTTCACTACTGTGCTCTCGTTAGTCTGAGTTTAATTATGAGGGCTGTTGGAAAATTTGCTATAATTGATTGACATCAAGCACAGGGTCATTTGAGAAGCACTAAGAAAATCATGTTTCCAACAATAAAAAAACAACTTGAGGATTGGGGAGATAGACCAGCCAGTAAATTACTTGCTTTGCAAGCACAAGGATCTGAGTTCAATCCCCAAAACCCACATTAAAAAGAAGGGGGTAGGGGGGAAGGGAAAGGGAAATATGCCTGAACTGAATTGGAAAATGATGTATAAAATGCACAAAGCATCAATAAAAAAAAAAAAAGAAGGCAAATAAAACTGGTCATGGTGGCAAGGTTAGCTGAGACAGCTGGTCAAGCAGCCTGGCTTAATTGTTAAGTTCTTAAGTGATGAGAGAGCCTGTTTCAAGGAACAAGATAGGTGGCACCTAAAGAGGAATGATAGTCAAAGTTGACCCCCAACCTCCACATTTACATGCATACACTTGCGTGCACACACTAACGTGCCTCCATGCATAAACGCACAAAGGCTTCATGAAAATCCAGGACCCTAGAGACTTTCCCAAGAGGATGACATTCTGTGGGGTGCTTTTCTACCCACAGCCCCTCAGAAGCATCTCTAGGTACGGCCACTTCTGTGCAGTTTTCAGGTCAACACATGAGGAAATTAACTACATTCTGTCACTTTTTTCGTTGAGTTTCTCTGTGTGCATTTAAACATTTTTTTATTCAAGGAAAAAAGTGCAGTCCCATTTATCACTGGCAGTTTAAAACTTGGATTTGGATTTCCTGTGTGCATTTAACTCAGAAAATCAGTGACCAGGCCTCCTGTTTACTTATGCCAAGTGTCTATAGTATACTTTGAAGTCTTTCAAGTATCACTCAATGATGGAAATTCACAATAAGATCACTAGCCATAAAATAGCACACTTTAAAGAGAAGTCAGCATTCTGGTTTTTACATGAATAAACAGCCAAATCTTTCTCTCCTCTCATTTTTATTTCTTGTTCCACCCTCTGACCTAAAATGATTTCATCTTTAGATACATCAATTTCCTCAAGTATCTTGATGGTATCTCTTCTGTTTATATTTAAGTTAAATATGTAAAACATATATTTTGGGGGCTGGAGAGATAGCCTAGTGGTTAAGAGCACCGACTGCTCTTGCAGAGGACCCAGGTTCGATCCCCAGCACCCACATGGAGGCTAAGAACCATCTGTAACTCCAATTCCAGGAGAACTCCAGTTCTAGGGGAATCCAACACCCTCTTCTGACCTCCAAGGCATTGCACAACACGGGCGCACAAACCTACATGCAGACAGTACATTCATACACATACAAAAATAAATAAAAATTTAAAAAATATTTTAAAAAACAAAAAAAATGTACTTCTGAATATGCAATATGACATGACCATATATATGTGGTAGCTGCTCAACAGCTTCATTTTGCGGAGTTTGGGGAAGGAAAATGTTTGGTTGACTGGTTTTATTTGAGTTTTGGATTTGTTTTGTATTGTTTGTGGATCTGTAGGTTGAATTTAGGCATCCAACAGGCTAGGCAAGGACTGGACTACTGAGCTACAGCCATTGCCATTCGTTAAGGAAATGGTTTACCATTCTTTTGAAAATATAAAGTACTTCATAAAATTGCTCCCTGAAATTCAAATTCTACTAAAATGTATTCTGTAGAACATTAATCACATAGGAGATTAATAGAGCTAACCCTAATACAAAAAAATTAAAAAATATAAAGACTTCTTTGTTTCCAATAGTAAGAAAAGTCTATTTCCAATAGTAAACACAGGAAACCCATAGTTGAACATAGTTGATCTTTAGGTTATTATAAGCCATGAATTGTGACTCTTTAAAGGACAATAATGCTATCAGCATTTCAGAATGATAAAGGATCTCTTTGGGATTTTTTTTTCCCAATTCACAAAAGAAATTTTTTAATAGTAAAAAGAAAAAGCAACATTCAAGTATACCAGGAAAATTTATGATTAAAATATAAATGTCAATAGTTAAATTAATTACAAATGAAATATTTTTCTTTTCATTGCTATAAGTCCCCCAAGAAATTAAAGCATAGTTTTGTGAAGTTATCTAGTTAGTAAACTGTTCAAACTAATTAGTAAAATTAGTAATTAGTCCTACCTGTTTGTTTTAACTTTAATATCATTTTTAAATTCAAATTTTTGTGTATTTCATACATAACATCTCAAGCAGTTTTAATTCCCTTTATACCCCCTTCTCCACTGTCTCCCTCAAAGCCCCCACTTGGGGTTCACACATTCTGTCATTTGTGTTACGGTCCACTGTGCCAAATTAATCTCCCCAACCATTTCCCAGAGCCACTGAGCTCTAGTCAGCCTGTCTGGAGTCCCTGGCCTAAAGAAGACCAGTTCTTTCTTACCCAACTTTAATCAGCTGCCAATATTTCATCAGCTAATAGTGGGTTCTGCTACTCATTTCTGCACTTCCATGATGGGTTTTTGTCTGGTTGAGCTTCCATGGGTCTTGTGCATGCTGACACCAATATTGTACGTTCATATGAGCAGGGTATATCTTTAATATCTTTTTCATATTTTCATCTTTAATGTCTTTCTTTTAACTAACTTCCCAGATTTTGAATTTTTACCACTAGAAATTCAATTAGGTGATTTACATTTTCTGTATGGCACAGGTGAAGGTATATCAGGGCTATAGAAGAGTAAGAAAAACAATAGAAAACTTCTTGGTGCCTGGAAATAGAAAAGGTCCAACATCAAGGCCTGAGTTCCCAGGACCACATGTGGAGTCAAGACCATAGACGGCCATCAAGTGAAGTGGACGGTCCATTTTTAAGAATCGGTCCTCCCAAGACCAGAATGACAGAAACCTCCTCTGTCACAAGCATAACCCCAACAAAGAGGCAAAAACACTACCATTCACCACCTAGGCCCTTGGAGCAGGGGGTCGGAGAAAATGCAGACTCTGAGAGAAGGCTGAGATGCTCCCCAAAGTTGGAAAGTCCTCCACCCTCCAATCTGCTCTACTATCAGCCCACCACCAGAGGAAAGTGGAACCATGGCTCACGGTTGGGGGCCACAGCTGTAGCTCATGGTTGGGGACCACAGCTGTGGCTCATGGTTGGGGACCACAGCTGTGGCTCATGGTTGGGACCACAGCTGTAGCTCATGGTTGGGGACCACAGCTGTGGCTCGTGGTTGGGGACCACAACTGTGGCCCGTGGTTGGGGACCACAACTGTGGCTCGTGGTTGGGGACCACAGCTGTGGCTCGTGGTTGGGGACCACAGCTGTGGCTCGTGGTTGGGGGCCACAGCTGTGGCTCGTGGTTGGGGGCCACAGCTGTGGCTCATGGTTGGGACCACAGCTGTGGCTCATGGGATGACGCCACATTTCCAGGCCTTTGGGAAGGAACCACTGCTCCAGACTCTTGGGAGGGGACAAATTCCAGCTCACAGGAGTGGACCACAGTTCCAGGCTTACTCATGGGAGGGCTCATAATTTCAGATATGCTGGTTCCCACTGTTTTCTGTCTCCATCTCTCAGGATTACACATGCATTTAAGAAAGATCATTCTAAGCTGGGCGTGGTGGCTCACACCTTTAATCCTAGCACTTGGGAGGCAGAAGCAGGTGGATATTTGTGAGTTCAAGGCCAGCCTGGTCTACAGAGCCAGTTCCAAGACAGCTGAGACTATAGGGAGACCCTGTCTCGAAAAGACCAAAAAGAATAAAAAAAAAAAAAAAAGAAAGAAAGGTCATTTTGGGGGCTGGAGAGATGGCTCAGCTGTTAAGAGTACCAACTGCTCTCGCAGAGGACCCAGGTTTGATTCCCAGCACCACATGGTGGCTAAGAACTGTCTTTAACTCCAGTTCCGGGGAATCCAACACACTCTTCTGACCTTCGTGGCATTGCATGACACGGGTGCACCAACCTACATGCAGACAGTACATTCATACACATAAGAAAATAATAAATAAAAATTTTAAAAAAAAGAAAGATCATTTTGGTTCCTGTGCAGCAAACAGGTAATTGTTACTTGTTAGGTTGAATTTCTCCCTAGAAATACATCAATATCAGAGAACACCGCTTTTCACTTTTTCTCAAGGAAACAGATGGATCAAGTGTTTTCTTTTTCATGGTCAAGGATCCGATTGGCTTTTTGGTGTCTGATTGTTTTAGCATCTTTCTCTATGGCCAGAGGGAACAGTGATGAAATATCTTCCTGGAGTTCTGTTTTAAATCTTCTGATTGAAACATAAAGGGTCGCTTCCCATGTAAAACTCTGCACTTTCACCACGCCGTAGGCGGGCACTCCTCACCATCCCCGTCATCCTCATGCTTCTTGCCACCATCCACCACCTGGTCCGGTTACCCACAGTCCATCACACCCACACCTCACCACACGAGAGCTGCCACTGCCACCATTGCTATAGCATCCATCTCCAACATGTCTCCCCAGTTATTTTCTTTCTTACTTTCCAAGTTCTGAGCTTAGAATTTTGAGATCAATGCAAAAGCACCTAAGATCAGGAAAATATCCATCCTGTGTGATAAGATTCCCCACATAGTCCAGCATACACACCCAGCCTCTAAAGTCACACCCTGGGTTCTGAGGCCAGCTGCCCGGGGTATGCCCCATTCCACCATTTTAAAAAATATTTATTTATTTTTTTATTTTGTGTGTATTAGTATATTGCCTGCATGTATGTAAACACACTGGTGTTGTACAATCCCTGCGGTGGTCAGAAGAGAACATCAAAATCTGGAACTGGAATTACAGTGGTTGTTAGCCAGCATGTGGGTGCTGGGAATTGAACTCAGGTCCTCTGCAAGAGCAGCCAGTGCTCTTAACTGCTGAGCCATATCTCCAATCTCTCTTTTTTATTTCCAACCTCTCATTCCACCATTTTGATCCCCATTCAAGAACATTGTTTGAATGAAATGTAATAACTTGATTTACTAGAAAACCAAAATAATAAAATAAAATCACTAAATACATATGAAAAATAAAATTCTAATTTTTTATTCTTAAGTTTAAAAAAAGACATTAGAATTTGCCTGTTACATTTCTCCTCAAACCTCTGATATTTATCTCTCTCTTTTTTGTATGTATCACATCATGGGCAGGAAACAGTTTGTAGACTGTTCATGAAGCTGACAGAACGGCATTTAATATTCATTCTTATCACATATCTCTGATTGCCAAATAATATTATGAGTCTAGTTTCTATGAAATGTCCTTCCAAAAGGTTCATGTGTCGAGTGTGTGGACCCAGCTGTTGGTGCTATTTTGGGAGGTCCTGGAAAGGTTAGGAGGTTAGGCCTAGCTAAATGAAGTAAGTCACTAAAAAAAGGTCCTTGGGCATATGTTGCCCTTTCTCCATGGTCCCTGTTTGCCCTGAGGTGAACAGCCTCCTACTCCACAGGATCCTACTGCCATGACATTCAGACTCACCTCAGGCTCAGAGTAATATAGCCAGCCACCCACAGGAGCCAGCATAAATCTATCCTCCCTTAGGATGTTTATGTCAGGTACTTTGTCACAGCAATGCAGAAGCAACCGAGATGCCAGCGTTCAAGAAAGCAAGGTGGGAAATGCTGCTTTGTTTGCAAATGTTTTATTGCTGTTTTCCAAGTACCATTGCCTTAAGAGGAAAATCTCCTGAATTAATTATCAGAGAATAAAGTTTTCTGCTTCTTTTAAGAGTAAGTGGTGAGTATAGGGTCCACGTGGAAGGCATATGGAATTAATGGTTGTGCTTGAAAAGAAAGGATGCTCCAGGTCAGGAAGGAAAGAAAGATGGCTGTGTGGTCATTATTCTCTACGGATGTCTGCAAAGCCCAAAGAAAGAGCTAGTTAGAAGAGGAGAAAGGATGTGTTGCACCTGCTTCTATTAGGGTTTATTTAAATAAATTTCCATGTTAAAGAGATACCCTATCCCATCCTTGATATAGGAGCAGTAAATGCACACAGAAGTTGTGTGAATCTCAACTAGCCTGATTACACTTGGTTTTGGTAATCATTTTGGATCACTTAATCACATTTTTAGGTAACTATTGTGTACCTAATAAGGTGTCAGATTTTGTGACATTTTAAATTCTGAAGCTGTTTTCTAAAACAAAATTCAAAAGATTTCTTCAGAGCTGTTGGTGTTTTGCCTAAGGTTTTTTTTTCCCTTTAAGAACTGTTAAATTACAAAATCCTAAAACAGAGTTTTAAGAAATGCGCCCTTCTCAAAAAAAAAAAAAAAAAAAAGATTAATAGTGGGATTCTTTGCAAAGTAGAAGAAGTCTAGAAAACAAAAGGAATAAATTCCATTGACTTTGTCGGATATGTGAAACTATTGTTAAAACTCAACTCAGTGGTAAAGCACTTGCCACACAAGTGTGAGGACCTGAGTTCAAATCCCCAGAACCCATAAAAAAATTGGTGTGATAGTGCACATTCTGGTCAGCAGTTGCTGTGGTAAACACCATGACCAAACAACATGGGGAGGAAAAAGCTTATTTCATCTTACAGTTTACTGCATATAGTTTCAAGTATTAAAAGCGAAACCTTATACTAGAATGTTTTCAGCAGAACCTAAGTTTATTTGAGTAAAGTATGGCTTCCCACCTCTTCACAATGATTTTTAAGGAAGGTGAAAACTTGGACTACATATAAATAGCACTAAGCAATGCCACTTATAACAACTGTAGCATGCCATACAATATTGGAATGGATCACTTAGCTTTAGTTAGCATCCTTTATAAAAGATTACTAATGATGTGAATGAATCTAAGACAAGAGAGCACTGCCAATAGCTGGGGTTTGAATTATCACTTTTTATCCTTTTTACCACAGACTGCTTAAGTAGACTAAAATTCAGAGCCAATAGTAGAGACAGAGAGGGGGCAAAAAAAAAGCACTATTATTGAGACTATTTCCACTTATCCAGGGAACTCATAAGTAAAATGTTGTTGGTTTCAGCTGACCTTTTCTCTTCTGTACTCTTCTTACTTTGGCTAATGTCCCATTTTAACACCTGAAAAGGTCATTGTCTTACTGCAGTCAGATGTGTGAGAACTGATAATGATGATGGAAGTCTTTGCCTGCCCCATATAGTCATAACAGGCCACGGATTGCTTGTCATTCCCATGTAAGCAGAGTAAGTGCTATAGAAATGTTTTACAAGGTCACATGACAAGCAAAATATCCATTTTGCCCTCCAAATTTCTCTCCAAATGAATGCTGCATTCTGACTGTTTCACCCTTAGAAGTACTAATGGATCAAGATCCAATATCCTCCCTATATCTCTTTCATCATTAATTTCATAACAGTGATGGTCGTTTTAGATTCATGAGGCTGAGTGCTGAGGAGGGGATACAGCAGGTGTGGGAATGGAAAGGAGGAGAGGAGTTTTGTGTTGAAAGAGCACTGCTGAGGAAGGAGCAAGAGAGTACTGACTGAGGAAGGTCAAGGGAAAGAAGTCCAGGGAGACTTCACGGCGTCTTTAGCGCATGCATGAACCAATACAACTGGCCTGGTAATCATTCAAGCGACAGGCTGGGTAAGGAAGCAACAGCCCTGCCCTATCCTCTACTGCAAGGGGAAGCCCTGATTTCTGTATTGGTTTACATCATAATAAACATGAGGTAAAGTTCCCTGATTCTTAGTTTGAGAATCATATGTAAATATAAACCTTAACCTCAAAATTGGTGGGAGGGAAGGGAGATTTTAGATACTGCATGACACCCCCATTGTTTCTGTATTTTGTCTATGTATTCATATTTGAAAAGTGTTTGTTGATAGTGCTACTTTAAGCTTATTTAATGTGATGTTCCTATGAGCCTTACCTTCCCTTGCCTTCTGATCACAATATGAAAGTAAGAAGAGATAGAAGCAAGATAGTGTCCATTCAAGATGTGAAGCTGGGGCTGGAGAAATGGCCTAGTGGTTAAGAGCACCAACTGCTCTTGCAGAGGACCCGGGTTCAATCCCCAGCACCCTCATGGCGGCTGAGAACCATCTTTAACTCCAGTTCGGGAATCTTACACCCTCTTCTGACCTCCGAGGCATTACACGACACGAGTGCACCAACCTACATGCAGACAGTACATTCATACACATAGAAAAATAAATAAATAGGGGCTGGAGAGATGGCCTAGCGGTTAAGAGCGCCGGCCGCTCTTACAGAGGACCTGGGTTCGATCCCCAGCACCCACATGGCGGCTGAGAACCGTCTGAAACTCCAATTCCAGGAGAACTCCAGTTCCAGGGGAATCCGAGACCCTCTTCTGAACTCCGCGGCATTGCACGACACGGGTGCACAGACTTGCATGCAGACAGTACATTCATACACATACAGAAATAAATAAAATTAAAAAAAAAAAGAAAAATAAATAAATAAAGATGTGAAGAAACCTAGGTACAGAATAAGTTTTCTTCAAGGTTTTATTTTTTTTTAATTTAATTTTTATTGATGCTTGTGCATTTCATACATTTTTTCCAATTCAGTTCAGGCATATTTTCCCTTCCCTTCCCCCCCACCCCCACCCCATCCAGATCATGCATTCGCCATAACTGTCCTGATCTTCTCTCTAGTTGTTTTTTTTTTATTTAGCTATAAGATATTCCATGAGTACAAGCATCCCATGCAAACTATCTGCAGGCTGTTGTGCCCAAACACCTAACACCCCACCATCCAGTGGGGGGTGACAGGTTGTTTGTTCAATCAAGTTGATCAAATGAGTGTCCAGACTACATTGCTGTAGTTTCACCATTCATCCCAATGCAGCCCTTACCACGCCCCCCTTCCGCAGTTGTTCCCTAGGCTTAGAAAAGGGGCACAGGTGGATGAGAGGTAAAACAATCCACTCTCTCTGGAGCTGTTGACTTGGACTCTGGTCAATTCTGGCTGTTTCCTTTCATGGCTGACATGCCAGGAAAACCTTTATCCTACTAATGAAGCACAAGCAATTAAGATATATAGGTATTTAAGCAGCACTAATAGTTATGGTAGGTTACTTTAGCATAGACACATATGTTTGGATGATATGTTAATCCATGAATTACATTTTTCCCCCCTGTTAAATATGACAGGGTCTTACTGTGGCTTATAACATCCTAACCTGTAGAGGATGTAAGTTTGTGGCATCAGCCATGGGTTATTCCTCCAAGGAGATAGCAATAGCCAATTAGATTTGGGATATACAGGCAAATGGCTGCCTCTGCTGCACAGTATTTCCAGGCAGGTGAGGTGGAGCTGGTGCTGACGGTGGGAGTCTTGCTTGACTCAGGAAACCCGTATTTGCTTATTGGTTTAGTGGCCTTGGTAACACTCTCTGGCATTCCAGAGGCCATCTCTACACTTGCAATGTGCGGTCTAATACATCCCTCCCAGTTAACGTCAGTCTTCAGCAGCAGGGTCTATTGCCTCCCTCCTGCAGGTATCCCGACTTAGAGCAAGGAGCCTTACCTTTTGGGGGCTCTTGGATCCCCTGGCCAACATCCACCTGGTAGAACAATCCATTGGCTGATGTCAGAGCTCCTGCATTAATATACTTTGCCTGAGTGCTTAGCCCTAGGACTTTAGTATTATATTTGGTTCTGAACAGAGAGTAAATCCTTCACAGTTTATATCTATAGTCAATTAAAGAAGGCAGTTTTACGGTTTTATAAGAGATTACCTCTCATAATAGTTGTCTCCAATTTACAGTTGGAGAACGACCTCATCATCATCATATTTCTCCTTGGTCTATGGGGGGAAGGCAAGAAAGTCTCTCATATCAGAACCTTTGGCACCGAGAAGGTAAGTTTCATTAGGACTCATTATAAATAGTTGTTACATGTAGGATCCACAGAGGGGTTCGATGTTTATGGCAATCTGAGGCTTTTCTTCCTTCAATGTCAGACGGGTCAGCCTTTCCATGCCACTTTTTGGTACATCCTACTCAATGCAAAGCTGTATCTTTCTTTCTCAGCGTTAAGTTGGTGACATTTTGTCCTGTTGGAACTGGATAGAGAAATGTGGTACTGTATACAATGAGTAACTATGAACAGTAAAGAGGGACAACATCATGGACTTTGCAGGTAAATGGATGGAGCTGGAAGACATTATGTTAAGTGAAGTAACACAGTCCCAGAAAAACAAACGACAAATGGTGTCCCTCATATGTGGATGCTAGTACCAACAACCCAGATATAAATATTTCTCATGGAGAGGGATGCATAGTAAAAGAACAACAACAGAAAGACTGCATCAGACAATGGTCAAATCTTCAAGGTTTTAAAGATGAGTGTCTAGTCAGATTTAGTGGTTCATGCCTCTGGAGACAGAGGCAAGCAGACCTCTGTGAGTTCCAGGCCAGCCTGGTCTACACAGCAAGTTCCAGGCCAGTCATGACTGCATAGTCCTGTCTCAAATAAACAAACAAAAAAAATCTAGATCTAGAATAAGAATACCTGTTCTGTCATCCACATCCACTATTCTGCTGCATCAAAATGTCAAGCCTTAAAAATAGTGTGCAATGTCTGAAACCACATTGAGTCTGGGACTTCAAGTTTTGAAGCGATGCAAATGGGAGGGATTGGGTCTTATGACTAATAGGACCTATGAACAAAACCTCATGTGTGGTAGTTGTGTTAGGTATATTTAAAAATATGTATGAAAATGAGTATGTAAAAGGGAAGTCATTAGGAAAGAACTGGAGAGGCATAAGAAAAACATGCGACTTAAAATACTTCTTAAATTTTCATAAAGATTGGGTTTATTAGTGTCAGGGCACTTCACAGGCCCCATTTCAAGTTTTTCCTACCACAGAGTTCATCTGGGGATTCATTAACCCACTGTGTGCAAATGTAGACTCACTTCACTAGTATAGCTACCTCATGAGCATGCACAGGGTCTTTCTGCTTCCGATGCTCCCATTTCCCCTCTTCACACAAGCCTGCACTTGCACAGGCTCACAGAAGAAAGCCAGGAATGTAGGCGGGTTTATGCTTCTCACAGAAACCCTTAGCCCAAGGTAGCTGAGAGGCTAGAGATTAAAACGCCAAACTTTTCCCCTTAAGAAGACAATTTGGGGAGAAATTCTGCTCACTACAAAGGAGGTGAGGAATAGGTACTTCCAATTCAAGGCCTCACACACCCTTACATGGAATTTGGGGTTGGCTTTGTTTTCTTTTCCTTTCCTACTCCTTTCACACTTGTGTCCTAGGATCAATTCCCAAAGAATTTATCTGCACTGAGTCTTTAATTCATCCTCCACTTCCATGGCACTCAACCTAATACCATCTTTCAAATGATATTGTTTGGCAAGACATACCTGGAAGGAAACAGACCACTAGAATTATATGGTAGGTGCTTCATTAAAGACAACTTGGGGAGATCTCCCAAGACCACCTGAAGTGCAGGTAGGTAGGTAGGAGCTGCGTGCTTCAACAAGGTGGATTGTTGTTTGATTTAATCTAGTTAATCTAGTTGTCTTTGGCTTAATTGACCTTTGTGGCTGTGGTGGAGTTATCCTCCCAGCTGGTATAAAAGGTGGGGTCATATGAGTCTTGAGATTGGAGATCTCCCAAGACCACCTGAAGCACAGGTACTGGGGTGCAGGTTAAAGAGCACCCCCTCCCCCCACCCCACCCCCTTGCCACCAACTGGGATTATGAAGACATCTGAAGGAGGTGAGCAAAGCAAGCCTTCATCAACACAGTGAAGAGGCATTTGGGACTCACATTGGAATACAGGCAAGGAGAAGCCCATATGCCAGGAACACGAAGAAGAGACAATATGGGAAAGGTGCTGGATAATCCCACACCAAGCTCTACCAACCCTGTGGAAGATTCCTACAGTGGCATCTCCCTGGGGATGGCCCAGGACACAGATATCAGAAGCACAATCCTGAACATACTTAAAGAAGTGCAAGATTATAAAGAGCAAATCAAAGAATTAAGAAAAGAGAATGAAGAATTCAAGAAGGAAGTGGAAACACTGAAAAGATCCCATGTTGAAAAAGATAAGGAAACCAACCAGTGAAGCAAAGAGCTACAGGAAGGGATTGAGAAGCTCCAAAAGGAAGTGCAAATACTAAAGAAATCAGAGGAGGAAATGAAAAAGGAAATCAAACTCATCTAATCAAGAGGAAAGGAATGGAAAAAGCCACAGAAACAGAATGGAGGAAGCAGAACAAAGAATATCAGACCTGGAAGATAACACAGAACAACTAAAAACCTCAAGGAAAGATTATGAAAAATTTAAAAATACACAAAAGTGGAACAACCAGGAACTGTGGGACACTATGAAAAGATCAAAGATCCACATCATAGGAATAGAGGAAAGAGAAGAATCCCAAAAGAATGGTATCGATCAGATCTTCAACAGAATCATAGATGAAAATTTCCCCAAACTAAAATAAGACAAACCAATACAAATACAAGAAGCACATAGAACTCCAGACAAGATCAGAAAAGAAACTCTCCATGCCACCTCATAGTTAAAATGCTAGACACCAAAAACAAAGACAAAATCCTTAAAGCCACATAGAAAAACAACAAGAGACCTATAAGGGGAAACCTATCAGAATTAAAACTGACTTCTCAGTGCAAACTGTGAAAGCAAGAAGAACCTGGAGCAAAGCATTCCCAGTGTTAAAGGACAATAGATTACTATAGGTTACTATACCCAGCAAAAATGTCGATTATAGTTGAAGGAGAGAGAAAAACCTTCCATGACATAAACAAGATGAAAAAATACATGTCCAGCCAGGTGTGGGGGCACAAGCCTTTAATCCTAGCACTTGGGAGGCAGAGGCAGGCAGAAGCAGGCAGAGGCAGGCAGATCTTTGTGAGTTCAAGGCAAGCCTGGTCTACAGAGCAAGTTCCAGGACAGCTGGGGCTTCAGGGAGACCCTGTCTCCAAAAGACCAAAAAAAAAAAAAAAAAAAAAAAAAAAAAAAAAAAAAAAAAAAAAAAGAATACATGTCCTGAAACACCACCCTTTAGAGAATACTTGAAGCAATTGAAAGGACAGAAGAAAGAAGCAACCATCCCCAGGCACCTAGAAAGAGAAATCAATAAAAGCATAACTGCAAAGAAGAAACAAAACAACCACAAATGGATAATAAGGCAAAAGGAAGCAACACAACCTATCAGTCATAACCTTAATATTAATGGACTAAATCCCCAATCAAAAGACATAGACTGGGAAATTGGATTAGGAAACAGAACCCATTGATATGCTGTCTACAAGAAACACATCTTATCTTCAAGGACAGGCACCACCAAAATTCTAAACAGGATACTGGCAAATCGCATACAGACTCACATCAAGATCATCCATCATGACCAAGTTGGATTCATACCAGAGATGCAGGGATGGATCAACATACGAAAATCAATAAACATCATAAAGCAGATAAATGGAATGAAAGACATAAAAACTCACCATCATCTCAATTGATGCTGAAAAAGCCTTTGACAAAATCCAGCACCCTTCATGATTAAAGTCCTACAGGGAATTGGATTAAAGGGATCATTTCTCAATGTAATCAAAGCCATATATAGGAAACCCACAGCCAATATCATCCTAAATGGGGAAATGACAGAAACATTCCTTTAAGGTAGAAACTTGGCAAGGCTGTCCCTGTCACCACTCCTCTTCAATACAGTGCTTGAAACACTTTGTAGAGCATAAGGCAAAAAAGGAAATTAAAGGATACTATGGAAAAGAGGGAGTCAAGCTATCCCTTTTTTGCTGATGATAGATTTTTTACTTAAGAGAGCTAAAAACCCACCAGAAAACTCCTAGAAACAATTAACAGCTTCAGCAAAGTGGCAGGATAACAAAAATAACCTTAAAAAAATCAGTGGCCTTCTTACACCAACAACAAGCAAACGGAGGGAATTCAAGGAGAACTTGCATTCAAATAGCTTCAAAAGCAATAAAATAAAACCTAGGAACAAACCTAAGCAAGACACCAAAGATCTCTAAAACAAAATTTTAAACCCTTAAAGAAGAAATTGAAGAAAGACATCAGAAGATGGAAAAACCTCCCATGCTCATGGATTGGGAAAATTAAATTGTAAAAATGTCCATTTACCTAAACTCTTGTTAGATTTAAGGCATCCCAATTAAAATCCCCAAGAGTTTCTTCCAGGCTTGGAAAAAAAAGTCCTTAAATTCATCTGGAAAAACAAAAGACCCCAAAGAGCCAAAACAACCCTGATAAAAGAGCTACACAGGGGAGATTCTTATACCAGCTTCAATCTATACTACAGGGTTATAGTCATAAAAACAGCCTGGTACTGGCACAAAAACAGACCTGTTGACCAATGGAACAAAACTGAAGATCCAACTTGAACACATACAATTTCAGCCATCTCATATTTGACAAGGGGGCCAAGAAGACACAATAGAGAAAACACAGCATCTTCAGTAAGTGGTGTTGGCAAAACTGGATCACCACCTGTAGAAGAATGAAATTAAACCTCTACCTCTCACCCTGTACAAAAATCAACTCCAGATGGATTAAAGACCTCAATATGAAACTGCAAACTCTGAAGGTGATAGAAGAAAAAGTTGGCAGCAGACCATGAGACCTAGGCGTAGGAAAAGACTTCCTAAATCAGACAGCAGCGGTGAAAGAACTAAGGCCGAAGATTGACAAATGGGATCTCATTAAACTCAAAAGCTTCTGTACATCAAAAGAAACAATCAAGGAAGTGAACAGAAATCCCACAGAGTGGGAGGAAACCTTCACTACAGAAACATCCAACAAAGCATTGATTTGCAGAATATATAAACTACTCAAAACACAAAGAAGAAAACAAATGACCCACTTCATAGATGGAGCAAAGAGCTGAACAGAGACTTCACAAGTGAGGAATTAGAGATGGCTGAGAAACACCTTAAGAAGCGGTTAAGAGCGCCGACCTCTCTTACAGAGGACCCGGGTTTGATCCCCAGCACCCACATGGCGGCTGAGAACCGTCTGAAACTCCAATTCCAGGAGAACTCCAGTTCCAGGGGAATCTGAGACCCTCTTCTGACCTCCGCGGCATTGCACGACACGGGTGCACAAACTTGCATGCAGACAGTACATTCATACACATACAGAAATAAATAAAATTTTTAAAAAAGAAGTGTTCAACATCACTAATCATTAAGGAAATGCAAATCAAAATCACTTTAAAATATCATCTTACTCCAATAAGACTGGCTAGGATCAAGAAAACAAATGAAGTGCTGGAGAGGTTGTGGGGAAAAAGGAACACTCAGCCACTGCTGGTGGGAATGTAAACTCATACAGCCACTATGGAAAGCAGTGTGGAGAACCCTTGGAAGACTTGGAATGAACTTGCCACCCGACCCAGCCATACCACTCCTAGGCATGTACCCTCAAGACTTAACCCACCGCAGAGATACATGCATGGCCATGTTTATTTCAGCTCTCTTCACAATGGCAAGGAGCTGGAACCAACCCAAATGCCCCTCAATTGAGGAGTGGATAGAGAAAATGTGGTACATCTACACAATGGACTTCTATGCAGCAGTAAAGAAAGATGACATCATGAACTTTCCAGAAAAATGGATAGAGCTAGAAGACATCATGCTGAGTGAAGTAACACAGTCCCAGAAAAACAAACGACGAATGGCATCCCTCATCTGTGGATGCTAGTGTCAATTAACTAATTGTAAGTATTTCTTGTGCAGGGCTCCTTGCTTTTGTCCAAGTAATTGGGAGTGATGCATATTGGGAACAACAACAACGACAACAACAACAGAAAGGACTGTATCAAAGAACTGGTTGAAACAGTGAACTTCTGCTCAAAGCAGTCAACTTCCACATGGAGAATATTGAGAATGACTGAGAAAGAGATGAAAAGCATGTTTGGCAGAATATGTGAGCTCTGGTGGGGTGGGGGGATAGGATGGGGACATGGGTCCTGATTTGATAAGTTTCTACAAAATATATATTAAAAATATTTAAGGTTATAATTGAAAGATAAAAAAGAAAATAAGGTAAAAGGAAGCAGGACACATCTCTCAATAATAACTTTAAATATTAATGGGCTGAACTCCCCTATCAAAAGACATAGACTGGGAGAATGGATTAGGAAACAGAACCCATCTATTTGCTGTCTATAGGAAACCCATCTCAACCTCAAGGATAGGCACCAACTTAAATTGAAAAAATGGAAAAAAATATCCCAAGCAAATGGTACCAAAAAACAAGCAGGGGTTGCTATTCTAATATCAGACAAAATTGACTTCAAAGTAAAATAACATTTGGAGTCTGATTTTCCAAATATGGTTTTAATGTTTTAAAATGCTTATGTCAATAAGCGTTATGCCTGCATGTATGTAAGTGCACCTGTGTTGTGCAATGGCCACAGAGGACATCAGAGGGCATTGGCTCCTCTGGAACTAGAATTATGGAAGGTTGTTAGCCACCAGGAGGGTTATGGGATTCAAACCAGGGTCTTCTGCAAGACCAGCCAGGAATCTTAACCTCTGAGTCCTCTCTACACACCCCTTATGATTTATTAATGCCACATGTCCCTACAGTCTCAACTCGCCCAGATAAATTTACAGGGCAATACCATGTCTACTCCTCAGAATAAGCCATTTATCAGTCTGTGTTTTATAGGTGGGGCCAGATAGGTGGTGCTATTTATGTGTCCACCGACATGCAGATTTATCATCTGTCTTCAAAGCAGAGAAAAAAACTGAGTGTAAGATGGAGTCTCTCAGGGTAAGACATAAACTTAACATCCACTGTCTTACACAACATGGAGTAAATTAGAGAGGGGCACAGCACAGCCTATACTCAATAAACGAGCCCTCTTAAAAGGACATAATAAGTGGTGGTCTTTGCGTTTCAGCCAGCTCAGGACCCACAAAACAGGTTAGAAAGAAAGATTGTGTTGGTTGTTGAATCCAGATGGTCTAACCCAGGGTACTCAAAATCAGGACATAAAGAAGTGTAGGTGTTTGTGGTCCACTCTAGCTGAGTCAAATCAAACTAAGTTCAGGGACTTACTTTGTAAGGGAGCATGCACAGAACACTGCTACCCTTTCCCCTAGTGAAACTTTCAACTTTAGGGATACTTGAACATTTTTGCATATTTTTCCATCTTCTACATCTACTTGTAACAGATTAAATTCTGGGTAAATGGAGCTTCCAAGGAAAGCACACCCTGGAGGGTGCTCCCCCTGAGGGAGGCAGAAAGGAAGGGACAACAATGAGAGAACAATATAAGCCCCAGGCCTTCTAGGATCAGGGTGATTGCTGCTCAGCTAGACTTGCTCTTTTTCTAAAGAGTGTATTCTTCTTTTCATTTTACATGCATATAGTCTGTGAGGATGTGTGTGCAGTATTGGCATGTTTGTAGGCACATGCAGGTGGGGGCCTGTGCACATGTGAGCCTGTACATGGAGGCCAGAATCTGACTTCAAAGGATCTTGTTCAATCAGTCTTCCATCTTATCCTTTGGGGTAGGGTCTCAAAATCAAACCCAGAGCTAATGAGATCAATGTATTTGTCAGCTCTGGGTTTGATTGAGAGACCCTGCCTAGAATGATAAGTTGGAGGAGTGATGGTGGAGGGTCCTCTGACATAGAACTCTGGGATGGTGGCAGGCCTGTAATTCCAACATCAGAAGGCAGAGATAAGGGATCTCTGGGATTAAAGGCCAGCCATGGTGTCCACCCTGAATGTATATGGGATCTGTGCTTTGAACGTGTCTTCTTGTTGGTGTACCACTTTACTGCGTATTTCCCTAGAACACGAGTGTATTCTTTTTTACATGCTTCTTTCTTTTTTTTTTTTAATTTTTTAAAAAAATTTTTATTTATTTCTGTATGTGTATGAATGTACTGTCTGCATGCAGGTCTGTGCACCCGTGTCGTGCAATGCCGCGGAGGTCAGAAGAGGGTGTCAGATTCCCCTGGAATTGGAGGTTCAGACGGTTCTCGGCTGGAGAGATGGCCTAGCGGCTAAGAGCGCCGACCGTTCTTACAGAGGACCCGGGTTATATCCCCAGCAGAGGACCGGGTTAGATCCCCAGCACCCACATGGCGGCCGAGAACAGTCTGAAACTCCAATTACATGCTTATTTCTAAGAAAGCCACTGTGATTGGTTGGGAGAACAAACCCTTCTCCATTGTGACGTCTTTGTGTACTGAATCTCCAAACTGCCTGAGAATCTTCTCATTTTCCAGCTGAGGCTAGAGGGGTGAGGAACCTTTTAGTGCCGTTCCTCTCCACCTTTTCCAGTAGCTGACTTTGGTCTACGGTAAGGACCAGAGTCACTGATCCTTGGTGGTAGACTAAATATTGACTCTACACTGCTGGAATTTTCCAGTCAATCAATCATTACGGTCCCAGTTTGGTTCATTCCCGTCTGGGAAAATGAGCACTATAAAGCAAGGTCATCCCTTTTCCGTGAAACTTGTGGAAGAAGACCAAGTGACTACAACTTTCACACCAAGGTACAACCTGAGGAGTCAGATGAACGGAATTACCATGGCTGAAAGGTCTGGGACTGCCTCCCAGCTGAGGAACTTTGAGCTGGTTGTTGAGAACAAACCAAGAGGCTGGGCGACCAAGGCAGAACTAAAGTACTTTGAGCCTGTTGAGAAAAGACCAAGACGCTGGCCAACCAAGGCGGAATTAAAGTACTTTGAGCCTGTTGTTGAAAAAAGACCAAGACACTGGCCTACCAAGGCGGAACTAAAGTACTTTGAGCCTATTGTTGAAAAAAGACCAAGACGCTGGCCTACCAAGGCAGAACTAAAGTACTTTGAACCTGTTGTTGAGAAACGATCAGGAGGTCTCCCGACAGAGGCAGAGCTGAAGAATCACCAGCCCATTGTTTGGAATAGACCTAGAGTCTGCCCAAAAGCAGACCAAAAATACAATTATCCCATTGCTCAGAAAAGACCACAAGGTCGCGGGAGGAAGGCGGACATGAAGTACGTTGAGCCCATTGTTGAGAAAAGACCACGGGGTCACCCGCCTAAGAGAACAGCTCCAGGAACCGATCTGCGGAGGGGAAACAAACTGCAGGTGGAAACTCCTGCCGTGAAGAACCAAATGACTGAGCTCCTTAAGAAGCCAGAGGCTCCAGCCGAGACCATGCAAAATACTAGGTCTGCCAAGCCTGCCAGGATCTCCAAGACCACCAGGAACCCTGGGACCACCGGGATCCCTCAGACCACTGGAACCACTAAGACCACTGTGATCACCCAGACCACCAGTACCACCACCCAGACCACCGGGGCTGCACAGATCATCTGCACCACCCAGACCACAAGGACTGCCCCGACTATATATGGACTTCTACATAGTTTGCATTTGTGCAATCAATGCACTTTGAAATTGTTTAAATGAGTAACAGGGTGGAATGTTCCATGCTGCTGAGTATGTATTGTGCAAATAAAATAAAAGCAATTTGTGCTTATAAAAAATAAAAAAAGACAACTTGATGGACTGTAACCAACACAGATCTTCAGTTGCTAAAACTGTCATGAACAATTGATCACTAATGGGAGAGGGAGAGTTAGATTTCTTTAAGGGTATGACGCCAGGTAGTTTGATCAGGCACCAGGGGATGGACCCACACTCAGTAGCATTTGGGGAAAAGAAATTGGACTCACTCACTCTGATAAGCTTTTTTTTTTTAAGGGATTCTACAATATAATGACACATTTGTTTGCAGATAACATTGATGTTACTCAGTATGTCATACAATTAGGTAATTGGTGCATTTTGCAAGTATCTATGTCCAAATTTTGAACAACCCAAGGTTCCCATAGTCCAGTTGGAGAAGCTTGTATGCACAGGCATGTTGATCAGTTAGGAGTCCAGACTATATTCCTGTAGTCTCATGATTCACCCCATCTCTCTGCAGCCCTTACAATCTACCATGCCTCCTCTTCCGCAGTTTGTTCCCTGGGCTTTGGGAAAGGGGCACAAGTGGGTGAGAAGAAAACAGTCTAATTTCTTTGGAGTTGTCATTTTGGACTCCAGTCTGTTCAGGTTGTTTCCCTTCATGGGTTGACAGCTTTTCCAGTGATACCCTTTTTAGTCATACTAACAAAGCACAAGCTATTGGATGTACAGGCATTTAAGCAGTACCAATTATCATGTCAAGCTAAGCTGTGAGCATAGACACAGATGCTTGGATGGTATGCTAATCAGCAAACTGGTTTCTGTATAACGGGTGACAAGTTCTTATTGTGGCTTATAACATCTCCTAACCACTAGAGGACATAAGCTTGTGGCATCTGCTGTGAGTTATTCCTCCAAGGAGAGAGCTAATAGCCAAATAGATTTGGGATATATATAGACACTTGGCTGCCACTGTTGCACAGTATCTCCAGGCTGTTGAAGTGTAGCTGATATTGATGGAGGACTCTTGCTTGTCTCAGGGATACCAATATTTTGCTGTATTGCTTTAGTGGCCTTTGGTAATGCTCTCTGGCATTTCAGAGGCCAGTTGTATGCTAGCAAGTGACATCTCATAACATTTTTCATGCTCACACCAGGTCTTCGACAACAGGGACTTACTGCCTTTCTCCTTGCATATATCCCACTTATAGGCAAAAGGCCTTTATAATTTGGTGGGGGGGCGGGTTTGAATCCCCTAGCCAATATCTCCTAGGCAGAATAATTCATTGCTGATGTCAGAGCTTTCCTGTAGTAATATATTTTGCTTAATTACACAACTTATAAACACTTTACTATTGAATTTGGCTCTAGATAGAGAAATATCCTTTCACAGTTCCTATGCGGTAGTTATGTCTGTTTTATAGGAAATTACCACTGTAACAACTGGCTCTAGTTTACAGTTAGGGAGTGGTTTCATTACCATCATGTTTTCCTTTTTCCTATAAAGGGGAGAGGTAGGAAGGTTTCTCAGTATCTGGAAGGTAAACTTCATTAGGGCCCATTATAAACAGTCAACCCCAGTAGAATTCAGAGAGATGCTCAGTGTCTCTGACTCAGGCAGTCTGAGGTTCCTCATTCCTTAATGTTCAGATGGATCAACCTCTCTGCTAGCATTTCCCAGTCCATCCTGCATAGCCATAAGTTGTATGTTTTCAGGCATTTAGATTGGTGATTTTTACCTGTGGGAACATAAAATTCTCCTCCCATTGTTAGTTACAAGATCAGAAAAATTGAAAATTTATCAATAGGGTTGGAACACAGAGTTTTCCATTTGTATCCCAGAAAGGATAGTACCCCACCTCCCACCTCCCTCTTTTTTTTTTTTTTTTAGGTTTTTATGTTTTGACCTATAGATGCCTAAGTTGTATTACACATACCCATAAACAGGAGCCAAGGCATAAGCTTTCATTAAATTTACCCAAACTGTTTCTCATTGACTGTATGCTACTTATTTGGGAAGGAAATTTAAGCTTAGTTCCTTTAAATTGTCCTACAAGTAAAAGAAAGTGTTATAATGTGATGTTGTATAATGATAAGCTTTTTAAAAAACAATAGAGAACATGAAGTCAGGGAGATAATGAGGTAGAGGTGGACATGGAGGAGGGGATGTGACTATCATCAAAATACGTCATAGGAAATTCTCAAAAAGTCGACAAAAGGAAATACTGCCAGGAAGCTGAGCTGTTAATACAGGATAGTAAGCCCAGACTGCATGTAGTTCCTATTCAGAGTTCCCAGGGGACTGGGATTGCTTCACATCTACCTGGCTCTCCCAACATCTCTAGATGCATCAGCAAGAGTGTGTTACAGCCAAGAAACCAAAGGAAAGGTGCCCGAGGCCCCGTACGTCACAGCTATGACTGTGGTACAATCATACGGCTTATGTTCATGCTACATGATTACTAAACGTTTTTAATATCATCCTTGGGTATAGCAACTCATTGGAAATGCATCTAATTTTTGAAGTAGGGAAGTGGCTATCGGGGAAGATATTCCTAAAGAAATAACAGTAAAATTGGATAAATGTTGTACACAGAAGAACATGTATGAAAACCTAAAGATAAGAGAAACTACAGTGCTTTAGAAGAAGAAGCAGAAATTCAACATACTGGTCAGGAATAGAAACAAAGATCAGAACCCAAAGGTCCCCTAGGCCATGTTAGAACTGGAAGCTTTTGAAGACTGAAAGGCTCCAACTACTGAGATCATGGCAGTTTCTGCCTCAGCTACCAGTGGGGTATTGAGTCCTTGCTCAGGACCAGATGAGTCCCTAAATAGGCTTTATTCCCATGGCATCCCCTCCACAATAGTACTGAATATTGATTGTCAGCTTGTATCCAACATGTCTACTTTTCTCATTAGGCTATTTACAGTAAGTCATTTAACACACTCAGCAAACTTTAAAGTAGCCATTATTGTCCCCACTTCACAGGCAAGGAAGTTGAGTCAGAGGTGTTAAATAATTTAGCCAAGATTACCATGCCAGCAAGGGGCAAAGATAGCTACATAATTTTATAAGTTAGAGAAACTAATCCAACTTCAACTTAAGCATAGCAATTCAGAAGCTTCTCCATCCAGTGTTTTCCTCAGAGCTGGAGCTGGATTTCAGCACAGTGTATCTATCCAGATTAATAATGAGTGAACAGAAACCCAAGGGTCAATTATAGGAGTTTGAGTCTAAAAACACACCGAGTTGGGTCAGTGAATCCCAGTGCTAGTCATAAGCCTCACTACATCATAAATATATCATGGACAGAAAATAAAGGAAAGCTCAATGGCCAGCCAATGATTGACATTATAAAGAACATATCTGGGACTTGGAGAGTAAGTGTAGAAGAAAAGGGTGAAATATTTATAGAACTCAACTTCTCATTTACCAGTGAACACCAAGCATCAGTCATTCAGACATCCTTAGTGGATTAAGGCTGCCATTTCAAAATATGGAGAATGTGCTTCCCTCTCTTCAGAAGTTTACATTTTTAGCAGGAAGCTAAGGTGATGTATAAGTAACTATGATACAGAGCAGAATGCAGTAAACACTCGGAGGATGTGCAAACAAAGCTTGGGGTCCCTCAGAGATCAAAATCAGGAAAATTGAAGTGTAAAATAAATATTTTGAAGTGGGTCTTGAAGTAGAAGTCCAAAGGGAAGTAAATTATTCCAAGGAAGACCTATAGAGAAAAACCTCAAGTGTGGTGGTAGAAAATGTTATTTTGTAATTGAGAAAATAATAAAAAATTATAATTGATTGGGGTTGGATTATATATATATATATTATATTATATTTCCTTATAATATAATATATATATTATATTAATTATATAATATAATATATTATATATTATATTATATTATATATATATTATATTATATTTCCTTATAATATAATATATATATATATATATAATCCAACCCCAATCAATTATAATTTTTTATTATTTTCTCAATTACAAAATAACATTTTCTACCACCACACTTGAGGTTTTTCTCTATAGGTCTTCCTTGGAATAATTTACTTCCCTTTGGACTTCTACTTCAAGACCCACTTCAAAATATTTATTTTATATATTTTATATTTATATTTATATTATATTATATATATAATATAATATATATTATATATATAATATATATAAACATTAAAATGTATAATATGTATAAACATTAAAATGTATATTCATGTAGAGTGATGGCTCACCAGCTAAGAACACTGCTCTTGCAGAGGACCCAGGTTCAAATCTCAGCATCCATATGCCAGCTAACCACCATCAGTAACTCCAGTTCTAGGAAATCCTGATGCCCTCTTCTGACCTTCTTGAGCATTGTGTGACATGGGTGTACCTACATACATGCGGACAATATACTCATACACATAAAATTAAAAGAATAAATAAAATATACTTACATAATAAAATGTATATTAGTGAAAAGGCTGCAGTAAGTCATGTGCTGAGTGAAAAACAAGGAGAGAGCTCCATAGCTAATGCCTGCTCAGCCAAGGGTCACACAGTGCTGCCTGCAGCCTGTGAAGCCAGGAGAAGGTGGTGATGATGTTATAACATTGTCTATGTAATGTCTACCTAGGCATGCTTGATAATCTATTATGGTCAATATCTGAGCACCCATTATGTGGCAGACACTGTTGTGGATGCCTCAACAGACAGGCAAGAAGTCTGCAGTTGGGATAACAAATCTGAGTTGCAAAGAGGGCTCTGTGGGAATTGTTACTACAGCCAGGAGAGCTGAAGCTATCCGAAATATGAAACTCTGAGCCACATGGGACACAGTACGCAGCACTAGAACCTCTTTTTATCTATACTTTTTCTCTTGATCAGAAAATATAAAGTGTGTGAGGATATCAGTTGCATTCATAAAACTTTTCTGAGAGCCACACTTGCATTTCACAAGAATCCCTAATACCTTTGCCTTAGGAGCCCTTGGCCAGTTCCGGGTTTATGTGGTCCTGCCTCTTTTGTCCTTTATCCTGCAAACAACACTAGAAGCCCAAATAAGAAAACTGAGATGATCAAATCACATCTACTGCAAGAGTATACAGAGCAGCTTATATTTAAACCAGTCCATTCTACCTAACACTTTTGTCATTCAAAATCTTAATTTAATTGCTTATCTTTGCATGGAAAACATAAACCAAACTTGTGGGGACAAGTCCACTCCTCACTACCTGAGCCGTTGTTTGTGCAACCAACCCCTTGGGAGCAGCTCTGCTGGCAGACAGGACACATTCACCTCGGAGCAGGCACAAAAGCCAGAGATGCAGCGCAACCTCATAGTCCAGCTTGAAAAATCTATTCCCATACTGCAAGCTTTTCTTTCAATGTGATGCTTCGGATTTTCTTCAAAGTAATTCAGTGAAAGGCTCATACTGGGTAAAAGTAAAGAAGAAGCAGGATTGTTTTTGAGATGTGTGTTGAAGCAGTGTGACAGCCATAGGGGTGTTCATCACGTTATTCTCCAGACTTTTGTGTACGCTCCAGTTTCCATAACAAATGAGGACATTTTTCATTGTAAATACATTCCCTCCAGTGGTTCTGCACTTTGATGCTGCTCCCCTATGGGGAAAGAAGGAAAATCCTGTAGAAAAGCCAGTATTTCCAAGAGCTACTTCCTGAGACAGTCATGAATTGTATCTCTCCTCACAGGGGACTTCTAAGGACACACTGAGTCTACACCTTTACCCTCTACATTCTCAGAAAGAATCACAATGAAATAACAAGAGAGTTACACAAAAGGAAAGTCATTCCAAAAGTGCATTATGAGCAGGAGGGCTGTCTTCATGAATTAGGAAATGTTGCTAAAATTCTGAAAATGGGAATCAGCAGACTCATACTGCAATCCAGCATGAACACAGAAAGGCTCAGGGGACACTTCAGTGGGAATGGGAGCCGCTTTCTTCCCACAAGGAGCCTAACAGAGGCCTTGACTCTGAGCTCTGCAGACATGGAATGGAGCACCAGGCACAGTAATTAGAAGTCTACACAGCACATTTGTCTGTGAGATGCTAAAAGGTGTGGTGTGGGCTCTAGGGGAGGACAGTAAAATAGCCCAAGAAGCTGAACAAATCATCTGGGAAGGTCTGAGGTAGACATGCAAGACCCACAGACACCAAATTTGCAGTCGTCTCTTTGAAATAACAAGCCCTTGGGAGAACTGTACCTACACAAACCTCGGAAACCTATGATGCTTACGACCAAGGATATTAACAAGGAGGAGCCTCCTGCAAAGGTCAGAAACTTAGACCAGGAGAAAGGCAAACACTGGAGAAGTCACCCCAGAAGCTATAAAGGTAACTTAAGAAATAAAGGGTGTAGAGAAGAGGCTGAGGAGATGACTCAGCAGTTAAGAGCACTGATTGCTCTTGCAGAGGACCTACATGGCAGCTACCAACCATCTGTAACTCCAATCCCAGAGGTTCTACACCATCTTCTGGCCTCCATGGACATTGCACCACATGGATGCACTTACATACATGCAAGCAAAACATACACATAAAATAAAAAGAAAGAACAAAATATTTTAAAATATCTGAGTTTATGAAACTTCAAGTAAGAGGATATAACAAAGAGCACAGGTTACACCAAGCATAATAAACGAAAGATATTTGTTGACTTTGGCATAATTAAAATACCAAGGTCCATAGAAGCAGTGACCTGAACCATGCATGATAGGCAAGGATCTCATAGTGGAGAAGAGAACGGCCAGTGCCTATGAGCTAACATAGCAGGTAGTTCAGTTGGATATTTGCTACAGGGTTTTGGCTGTTTTGTTAGTAATTGTATGTATTAAAAGTATAAAACAACGTATAAAATAATGTGTACAGTTTGACTAATAGCAAACATCACTATAAATTGCATAAATCTATTAAAAATGCAGTGGCAGCCTACTAGAGAGCAGAGAAAATATACATATGCAAATGGAAACAGATTAATACATTAAAATACACTGACCTCCTATTAGTGAGAAGAAAAAAATACATGCATATGCAAATAAACATAAACTCTAATGAAATTATATACTATATGCAAGAGACAGCAATTAGCAGCTTGTAAAATATGAATGCTGAATTACTAAGACACATCTGAAGTAAGACTGCTAACCTTGAACAATAAATGCTTCAGAGGCGCAATCTAAAATGTTAGTGGGAAGAGAAAAACACAGTAATATTAATGTCAACATATTTGATTTTCCAACACTAGAGCTATTGATTATTTCCTCCGGCATTGTAGTTTGGAAACAGCCATTTGTCTGATATAATTTTATTTCAGTTATTATTCCCAACAGTTACTCTTTCAAATAGCAAGTGCAAAAATGAACCAGACCTGAAAAGTTTTGGGAGGGTTTTTCCAGTAGACTGTAGTAAGAATAAACCTTAGAAGAGAAAAAAATTAAAGAAGCACCATTTGGTGAAGCAAGGCCCCTGACTTCAGAAAATCATACTTCAAAACTGGATCTATAGTTAAGCATCTCTGAGTCCATCTAGAATTGACAAACCCATATCCACAAAAGCAGCTCCTGGCAATCATGAGAGGGTGGCATGCTGAGAATTATGTCAAACTCATAAAAAGGCATTCTATTTATGAGGGTCCACTAGGCTTCTCTGGAGTTTATACAAACTTTAAGGAAATAAATGCTTTATGTGGGTTGCTGGCTGATAGAGACAGATAGGGAAGACAGATCTGACATTCCATCATCTCATCACCAAGACAGCACCTAAACCTTACTAATCCCAAAGCTCTGATTTACCTTTTCTCCTCCCTCAACAGTGTAAGACTTCCTGTGGCCAATAGCCTGCCTTAGGAATTAGCAAGACCACTCTCTTCAGGGTCATCCTTCACTTTGTATGGGTAATGGAGAACAACTTACGGACTGCACGGTTTTGAGAATGTGTTATTTTAGAGCTTCCTGAAGGTTCACATTCTCACACCCATTAAAAAATGCTGGTCTCAGTAATGCCAGCTCACTGGCAGCCCACACTGCTTATTTGCTGCTGATTTTAATAACAGAATCACACCATAATGAAACCTTTTAACATATGGTAATTTAATTGCGGAAGTGCTGTCTGTTTCGACAAAAGCTTTCCATAAGTAGCTTTAAAGATTAAGTTATGGGAGGCAACTCTCCTGCCATCTCCCAGTGGATGTGTATTACATTGCATTACATATCTGCCATTCTCCACTGGTACAAAGGCAGGCTCGGATTTCCTTAACTCAGCTCTGAAATTAAAACTTAGGTTTATAAATCTATGAATCATTCTGCACAGTTGAGGGAGTCAGCGTTCAACCAACTCTAGAACTTAATAATCTAGCTGTGTTGAGAATCACAGAAAGGGGAATAGGAGAGTCTTCAAACAGATATGATGATAAGCATAATAATTATGCAGTTACAATAGCCAAAATGTATTAAGCTTCAAATGTTTTTGTGAACTATTACCAAGAGATCAACGTTATCCCTCAAACCCTCTAGAGCAGGAGTTCATCATCCTCCCAATGGGAAGGGATGGCACGACACCATCTTTACTTCCTGGGGCTGCCACATCATAGCGGCTGAGGTGCTTAGCCAGAGAAATTCCTTGATTTGGTTCCTGATGCTACAAATCTGAGATCAAGTTGCTGGCAGGGTTGCCTCCTTCTCAGGTTTGGGAAGGAGAATCTGTCTAGTGCTTTTCTCCAGCTCCGGGGATTTGCCAGCAATCTCTGGTGCTCCTTGGATCATAACTGCACCACCTGGATCTCTGACTCTCTCTTTACCTGAAGTTCTCCATATGTGTAGGTGTGTGTGTCCAAATTTCTACTCTTTATACAGACATTAGTCATATTGGACTAGAATCTACCTTAATGATCTGTGTTTAATTACTTACTCTAGCAATCCCATTTCCAAATAAGGTCACAATTGTAGGATGAGTCAGAATTGTGACACATTATTTTTTAACAGACATACTCTAACCATTAGGGTATCTCTTTTCCAGGGATCTTTATGGAAATGTCCTTCCTGGGCTCTTTCTTTGCCTAACAGACTTTCCATAGGCCCTTTCCGTGAGGCTTAAGAGATACCTGCTTTCTTCCTATACTCCAGACCTATTGATGCCAAGTGAACAGAGTACTTGGGGCCCAACCCCTGGAAACTCTGCTTTTTTTGGAGTAGGCAGAGGTGGTAGTCCCCTTTGAAACTGGTATAGAAACCTAATTGTAAAAATTCTGGGATCCCAGATTTAGCAAAGATCTAGTATATAATATATATATATATATATATATATATCTAAGAGAGAGAGAGAGAGAGAGAGAGAGAGAGATAAATATAGATATAGATATAGATATATATCCCTAGCTTAACATTGGATGTGGTCTAGCATTCTAGAGCATTCATGGGAGGCATGGGTATGAAAAGAGTATGACTGAGGGGCTCGTTCATAGGAGGTCTACCTATGAATTCACTATGCTTCAGGAGTTCCTTGGGATGATTGAAAGGCTCCTTAAGACTAAACACCAAATACAAAGTGTGACATATAGGAAAACCACATGAAAGAGAATGAAAATGAGACAGCAGCAGGGAAAGGGGAATCTGTAAGTGCAGAAGGAAATAACCTATGAAGAATGAGAATGATGCTTTTATTGCCGTTCCCATTATGGTAGTCATTCAATTATTGTATCCTATTTAAGAATAGTGAAACTGAATTTTTCTTTCACTTGCAGAGATCTAAAATGGAATTGAGCTTCTGAACTCATGGATGTTTGGCTAGGTGCCTTCCAGGGCACACAGCTTCTCAAGAACACTGTTATTTATTACCTCCATTAACAACCTTCACATCATCACAATCTTCACAGCCTCCCTCCCTTATGGACTGATAGACAGTCTTTCTTGAATCTTTTTAGAGAAAAGAAAGCTATAGTCTTGCTATCATTTCCCAGTGCATCGCATCATAGTTCCTGTGTTCTGTTGCCTAATGCTGCTTTTCAAAATCACCAGGACTTATCAGAGAGATCATTTCAAGGAGTTAACTTCATTTCTCCTAATCATTGTCCGGCCTTCTACTCAATGCATGGCATGAGGCTTTCTCCATACCCCCCAAAGGAAAATTACCAAAGTTTAATAAAACTCTTTCAGAAATTATAAAATTGGTTCTTCCAGACATGGTGTGCCTAAAAGGTTTGCTCGAGATCGTCCAAAGTGCTGTGATCCTTGGAAAGTCCCGGAGTCATTGATTCCTAGGCCACAGCTGGAGGCATTAGCCCAGGCACTCCATCACCCCTGTCAGGACTTGGTGTGCTGGCCTTCAGTCCTGAGATATGCATCACCCCTGTCAGGACTTGGTGCGCTAGCCTTCAGTCCTGAGATATGCTTCCCTATTGTGTTCCCCGAGCTCAGTTCCACTTGATAATTTTTATGAACAGATTGTTTAAATGACTGATACCTTATGATTATAATTCGGCAGGGCACTGTTACCTTATTAATTAGGTGAGCACTGTGTAATTTATTAGTGCAGGAGCACTGGGTGTTTTCTTTTCTTATAATTGCTCTGAGCATACCCAGGGAATCTAAAATTGGAGGGGCTGGGGATTTGCCAGCCCTGTGGTAAGGAAAGAATGTAATAATCCCTTCTTGCTTATTCAAACCAATCTTCCAAGTAAATAGGGGAGTGAGGAAGGGCAGAAGCTGACACAGCATCCAGCTCTATCTCAGTCTCTCCCACCCTGAAACTCTGCCTTGGCCCCAACAGACTCCAGAACTCAAAGGAAGCTCCAGTGTGTTCGAAGTAATAGCCTTGCAGGTCTAATTGACTTTGGAGGGGCCCTGGGCGGTGAAGGTAAAACAAGGCTCCTTGCAACTTCACAGTTTATCTCACTGGGGAAAGAGAGTTAAGTGGATTCGGATCCTAAAAAAATCAGCAAGTTTTATGTAAGCCTTTTTAATTGAAGAGGAGAGACTCCTGATAGCAAAATCCCTACCCAAAATACTAGAGCAGGAGAGTTGGTACTTGCCTCCCTTCTCTGGTCTTCAACTGACAGTCAAAGAAGACCCCAGATGACTGCAGAACAGAAGGCTAGTGGAGAAGCTTGGGGTCCTTGGGGAGCTCACAGGAGGGCAACAAGAAGAGGCCAAGAGAGATCTAGGTAACTCGTAGCTGTCTTACATGGAGTTTTTTGACTCGTTTGTTTGAACTGGGCTGAAGTCAAGCTTATCTGCCATACTGCAACTCTGCCAGGATCTCTACTTGCCAGACTGTTGACCTGAAGGATATCTGTTTTTAACTCTAGGAAATGAATTCAGACCATGCCAATATCTGTTTAACCTAAAACATTTTCCTCGGTTTTCTATGTAATTGTTCTCTAGAAGGCAGTTGAAAATATGCCTTTAAGGCTTTCAACATGTGGACGACTCTTAATTTTCATAGTATAATATGGCCTGTTAATATTTTTTGAGTGGTACATCTGCTAAAACTTATACTGAACACTTTTATTTACAGAAGTTCAAAGGGCTGTATTGACAGAGGTTAATGGTGTGGGTTTTATAGTCAAATAGACCAGACCAAGTTCACATCTTAGGTCAATCTCTTACTTATATGAATTTAAGTAAATATAATTAAGCTCATTCTAAGTTCTGCTACCTGGAATTTGGGAAAGATTATAAGAACTACAGAAACACATGCTATGCTGGTTTGACGCATAGTAAATATCGTCTAGGGTGTTAGGGATGGGCCTCATGCTACAAGCCAAGGGGTATGAACAAAGTACAAGGCAGACTGAAGACCATCAATGGGACTTGTGTGCCTAGAAATCTGACCTTGTCCGTAAACCCCATACCATTTCTGTCCAAACCTCATTTCCCCAACATTGAGAAATGAAAATGAGCCCCAGGAATAAAAACAAAGTTATGCCTACTCTGGGGGCAAGGGGTATAAACTTGTATAAATCTTTGCCAACTAGTTGTTGCACTTCTTCCAAGATAGCTACTTCCCTTTGTGGACTAAGGTCTCTGCCACTCTTGACATGACCCCAGGGCTTCTAAGTCACATCACTGACCTTGTCCAATGTTTCCAATGTGAGTCTTGTCTGAACTGCTCCCTCCCCAATACTCCCTGCACTGGAATGTAATAAATAGATATCATTTGTAGGTCCAACCTATCATTCTCCTGCCACAGAATTTCATCAGCCTCTTCAACAAATCCCCAGGGAAGAGAGGAACTGTATCCTTGCCAGACTCCCAGGCAGACACACTTCTGATGACCAACTCATTCCTTAGAAGCCACATCTAGGGACAACCTGAGGGATGCTACCTGGTTATTCTCAAAGCCAACCCTATGTCACACACAGATCAAGCTCGTGCTCTTGATTCTCTCCACTGCATCAATTGCTTCATCTTCAGACACTCCCCGAGTCATCCAGCTGCCCTAAAATGCTTGAAAAGCATCCCTAACACATTTCTCTACTAGATGCCAAAAAACAAAAACTCGGTGGGTCCAGCCTCCTGTGTGCAGCCTAGTCTTAGTCCATTTGCTTCTTTTTATTGTTTTAGTGTTTTCATGATGGTTGGTTGTTTTCCTGAATTCCTGTTAAAAGGAGCCTTGAATTGAGGTCATAATTTAAGATCAAAAGAAAAAAGCTAGAAGGAATAATGTGGTCATGAAGCCAGGTTTTAGGTGACAGACGTCATCACTGCCCTAAATTCTCCCATAGCAAAAGGTGGGAAGGAAGGTGGGCAATCAGAGAAAATCAGAACAGTAGAGGCTGTGGATCTCTTTCCACCAGGGCTTTCCTCCCAACTCTGTCTTAATACATATGTCAGAAACGATTTGGGAAGAATTATCTAAAGGGAGCTGCATTTCAAATTATGTACGGCATTTTCTAGTGTTTGCCAGACACTGCCTTCCAAAGCCACTCCAAAATCCTTGCCGTTTGGGTTGATTTGATAGTTTCTAAATTAGTAATAGCTCATAAGACTCCGGGACTTTTTAAATCTTTTACCTATTGCTTAATTGTGTTGTTGTCTCCCACCTCCAGAACAGCTCTGCTCTGTGATATATCAACGTGCTCCGGGTGATATAGTTACACAGTACTCGGAGGCTTTGGAGATTAAGAAGCAAGTGGAAAACAATGAGATTTCAGATGAGATTGGAAATTAGATGGAAAGCTTGTGTGAGAAACTTGATGAAAGAAAGCCAGGGAGCAATGAAGAGGTTCAACAAGAAGGAGATTGGTGGGAAAGACAGAAGAGAGGTTTGAGCAGATGAAGGAACAAGAAATTAAAAAACCAGAATTTCTCCGTCTTCATCTTCTAAATTGCAAGAAAATTGTGATTTTTTTCCAAAGGGAATTAATATGTAAACTCTTCTGTCCTCTTATTTATTAAAAACATTTATATTGAATACCTGCCATGTGCCAGTCACTTTGCAGTGTTAGGAATATAGCAGTGATGAAAATAGATGAAAATTTATTCTTGTGACATTTAAAATTCTAGAGTAAAAACAAATGATGATAAATAAATGTGAAGAAGAACAACAAAGACACGAACTATGAGGAAAAATGAAGTGGGGTAAGAGGGCCCACTGTGGTACATAGTGATGACTCAGATAAGATGTCCCAGGAAGTCCTCTGTGGGAAACTGACAACTAAGCAGGGACCCAAAAGACGAAAGCTTGGGAGTAAAGTACCCAAGCTCGGCCATACTTTTCAAATGTTGGAATAGGAAGTGTTGAAATGAGAAATGAGAATCAAGCAAGAAAAGATACAGACAGATCAGAGGTCCCCAGCATATGGGCCCCATAAGCTCTGGGGAAGACGATGATTCCAGTCTTGTTTAATCTAGAGAACAGCCAACAAGCTAGGCCACACAGCTTTAGGAAACAGAATTTCAACTTGAATTCAAGGATCCTGTGCTCCAAGTTAGGAGGATGAGCACATAACACAAGAAGGAAAGGTGGTGGTGGAGAGCGTAGCCAAATGAACATGGACAAAAATGTGAACTTTAGGAATATTCTGTAACTTGGAAGGGAAAACAGAAATATTTATTTTATGCCTGCCCCATTGCCACAATTATGATGTGCTTCTCTCATTAGCAATTTATTCCTTTAAATGTTTTAAGTTTTTCCATAAATCCAGTATCTAATTAGCTGTCAACAATTTGAGAAAGCTCATGCTAAACAGGACACACAGGAGAAAACTGTCAAGAAGGGAGAGTCCCAAATTGAGGACAGAGTGGCTAAGATGTCGGCGTCTGTGAACATAATATAGCATTTGCTCCTGCGAGCAATAAAATTGCTGGTGCAATAATTATCTAATGCTATTTGTTGTAGTGATCCATTACTACCAATAGTAGTTTATATAACTGACGCCAAATATATGCAAATGTTCTGAGTATTTACATTAATCATCTTGAGAGTATTTACATTTAATCATCTTGAGAACCTAACAACTTAACTCCATTTGTGATGCAAATAAGTAATGAGTCAGTAGTATAAGTAGTATATCAGGTTTATCAGTAGTATAAGGTTAGTATAGTATACCCTACACTATCAACCATAATTGCTATTTTTGTATATTTATTGGCTTGGATAGATTTTTAAAAATGTGTATTTCCCCTGCAAAGAAAATAGCGTATTATTGAAGTTTACCTGGAGTTAGCCTTTATTCTATAACATCCCATGTAACAAGTATTTCAAGTTTTGAGTTCCATTCTATGTCTATGGTCTTCTGCAAGGCTTATTAACTGTTTATTAAAAGCTCCAGTGATTGTGGACAGTTTGGAGTGTTACAGGTCCAGAACCTAATTACCATTTATCTCAAGCTATCTTTAGCCCCTAGGTAGCCATTCCTTGCCCACCTCTGTTTCTGATTTAACATCCTGTGATTAACAAATAAAAAACATTTTGGAAAGTATTAACTAGCAAACCACCAGCTGCCACCAACAAAAAGGTTAAGAATGTCATCAGATGGCCCAGCATGGTGGGGCATGTCTTTAATCCCAGCACTCAGGAGACAGAGGCAAGCAGATCTCTGTGAGTTCAAGGCCAACCCAGTCTACATAGTGAGTTCCAGGACAGGTCAGGTTACAGGGAGACCCTGTCTCAAAAAGACCAAAAAAAAGAATATCATCAGATAGCATCTGAGACGTATAGTAGAACACCTTCTGCTTTGCTGTGATCTGCCGACTGGATGCATCCACCAATGTATTTTCAAAAGTGCTGATTTATGACTTTTTTCTGTATTACTATAAGAAGTTCATGATATTGCTACCTCATATTGGAACATGGGTTTCGAAGAAAACTAAATCTGTGTTCTCCAGCCCTGGTCACTCATATTTGGCTCTAGAATAAGTCATTTCATTTATTCATTTGGGATGAGAGCTGTTTATTTCATCAACATAAATCAATATTGATCCTCCATTATTGTCATTATTTCTGATTTCCTTAGTTTTAACTCAAGTCCTTTTTCTGTTGTAGGATCACATCTGCCTCGATCATTTCAGGCTACTATGATAGAAATCCATACAATGATGCTTTAAACAATATAGTTGTATTTCTCAGAGTTTTGGAGATTCAGGGTCCACCATCCAGGATCAGCATGGTCGGGTTCTCAGGAAGGCTTGCCTGCTGATTTGCATCCACTGTACCTTCACATGGTGGGAAGCAAAGAGATCCCTTTCTTCTGTCTCTTAAGGACAACAATCCCATTCCAGAAGTCCTTCTGACTAATAATCATTTCTGGAAGTTCTCACCTCCTGATACCAATAAATGGAATTTAGGATTTCAGCATGAATTTGAGAATGTTGGGAAAGAAGACAAACATTTGGTCCATAGCACCATCCAGAACAGTGCATTACATTTTTTTTACCTTTTTGTTGTTTTTTGTTTGTTGTTTGTTTGTTTGTTTGTTTGTTTTCCTTATGGTTTTATATTTCTAAAAAACTTAAGGTGGAAAAAAAAGGCCATAGAATGAGAAACTACAGTATGTCCTCTGGAAACTTCTATATTTTAGTCTCCAGACTGGCTGGAGTCTAGATAGGGTTGATATAATTGATGACTGTGGAGAGGCTGAGGCTGAAAACTTCAGAAATCTCCCACAGACAGGCTTAATGGTTTGAAACTTCATTGTGTAGAAAATTGAAGATCATTGAAGATTATTAAGCAGAAGAATATCCTAAAATAGTCTCCAACAAGATTAATCCTCTAGTGATGTGCCAAATGGACAGAATCAGGAAAACTCTGGAGGCTGGGAGATAACTGCAGGGCCTTGACCACAGCGTGAAGCCAACACGGCTATTCTTGTTTGCTGGTTCTAGAGATGAAAGAACAGGAACAAATGTAACCTTGAAAGGAAAAATTGCTAGTGATTGTGAAATGATCAGGAAAATGTGTAAAAGTGCATGTGGTAACTCTAGAAAGACAAGGCAGGAGGACTGCTACAAGGCCCAAACTAGCTTGGACTGCGCGGTATGTTCCACGCAAGCCTGAACTGTATAGTAAGAGTCTGTCTTAAAAAGAAATAAAAAGAAACGAGTGAAGAACAAAGGAGAAAATTTAAATGTCAGTTCAATATCTCATCACTCAAACGTGGATAAAAAAGCTACCTCCAGAAATCGTGAAGCTAAGAGGAAGAATGAGTTCGGGGAAACTACAGATACGTACTTAAAACTTTTTAAGTTTGAGGTGTAGAGACAAGTAGTTTGGCATGCCAATAATAAAAGCTTCTGTGTCTCACCTGTGGCAGAGTTCTATATAATTCAACTTTCTCCTCTTAATTTTAGATTGTTTGTCCTATCTAAATCTCCCTGGAAATTGCCACATCAAACAATCTGCTGAAGGGGCACCCATTTCTGTTATGGTGAAAATTGAAGAGATCTTCACCAACGCATCAGATTGCTTGTGGATTAACTTGGGAGGTGACCACACTGAACACTAGATACTCAGCATTGTCGTAAAGAATTCATGTCAAAAACAAAAGACAAAGGCTTCTCCTGTCACTTTTGTCTCTTTCCAATGTAGCAACACTCTTAACATTTTCTTAAGTGAAGCTAAAATAGTATGCACATCTTAATGTTAATCAATCCTTATTGTGGAAAAAAGTCCTGATGAGAAAAATCAGCTTTTTTCTTTAAGAGCACTCCTCCTATCCATGAACCAGTATGTAATTCTCTAGTAATGATCTCAAGTGTTCTGGAGACACATGGTTTATTAGTATTATGGTTTGCAAGTAAGATAACGGCAAGTGTACAGATTATTAAGAGTTCCAATGTTAATGGATTGGGGTTAAGGACCACAGGATCAATATAACATTTACTTGATAGTTGTGCAATATAAATAGGTGATGCTGACTGCCTCTTCCCTGAGGTAGATCGCATCCCTCACTATGATCTTTAAAACAGTGCTATGTCTAAAACCATACTAGCCTAGAGCAAATTTGTATCAAGTGTCTTGCCTGGATTTCCTTTCCCATCAGTGTGGATTGACTAGACATGTGTGTACAGAAGAGCACTCCGGTTTATAATTATCTTGCTCTTTCTGCTTAATTCAGTTACATGCATTAAGGCCTGTGACATCACAATTACATCAAAAGGAAAGAAAACATTGTATCTCAAGCTATGAGTTGTTACATCAAAGAATGAATCAGACAACAGCAAGGGAAATCATAGTATACAGAGAAGTCTTATTCATAACCAAAAATTCTTTAAGTAAAAGCATAGAAAAGTGCTCTGTTGTAGAGATCCTTGGTGTCTTTGGTTAGGTTTGTTCCTAGGTATTTTATTATTTTTGAGGCTATCATGAGTGGGAAGATCTCCTTGTAGTCCTTCTTCAGTTGCTTGTTGTTGGTGTAAAGAAAGGCTACTGATTTTTCTAGATTTATTTTTTATCCTGCCACTTTACTAAAGTATTTAATTGTTTCTAGGAGTTTTCTGGTGGAGTTCTTAGCATCCCTTAGGTAGACACTCATATCATCAGCAAAAAGGGATAGCTTGACTTCCTCTTTTCCAATTTGAACTCTTTAATTTCCTTTTCTTGCCTTATTGCCCCAGCAAGGGTTTCAAGCACTATATTGAAAAGGAGTGGTGACAGGGGGCAGCCTTGCCGAGTTCCTTCCTTTAAGGGGAATGCTTCTGTCATTTCCCCATTTAGGATGATATTGGCTGTGGGTTTCCTGTATATGGCTTTGATTACATTGAGGAATGATCCCTCCAGTCCAATTCCCTCTAGGTCTTTAAACATGAAGAGATGCTGGATTTTGTCAAAGGCTTTCTCTGCGTCAATTGAGATGATGGTGTGGTTTTTGTCTTTCAGTCCATTTATATGCTTGATGATATTTATTGATTTCTCTGTGTTGAACCACCTTGCATATCTGGTATGAATCCAACTTAGTCATGATGGATGATCTTCTTGATGTGGGTCTGTATGCAATTTGCCAGTATCCTGTTTAGAATTTTGGCATCTGTGTTCATTAGGGAGATGGGTCTATAGTTTTCCTTTTTGGTTGTATCTTTACCTGGTTTTGGTAATAGCATGATGCTGGCTTCATAGAAGGAATCTGGGAGAACTCCCTCCATTTGTATCCTTCTAAACAACTTGAGTAGTAATGGTTGTAAGTCTTTTTGAAATATTTTATAGAATTCTGCCATGAAACCATCTGGGCCTGGGCATTTTTTGGTTGGGAGGCTACTTAATACATCTTCAATTTCTTCTTATTAGTGGTTATTAGGCTGTCGATCTCTTCTTGGTTGAACTTGGTGATTCCCAGGCTTACGAATTCATCCATTTCTTCTAGGTTTCCAAACTTGGTAGAGTATAGGTTTTTAAAGTAATTCCGTATGATTCGTCTGGATCTTTTTGTCTGCTGTGATATTTTCCCCTTCATCATAGATTCTATTGATTTGGGTTGTTCCTTCTTTCTTTTGGTTAACTGGGCTAGAGTCTGTCTACCTTGCTTATTCTCTCAAAGAACCCAAATTTCTGGATTCATTGATTTTTTTTTGTATGGTTTTCTCGTTTCTATTTCATTGATTCTGCTCTGATTTTTGTTATTTCTTCTTGTCTGCTGCGTTTAGGGTTCATTTGTTTTTCTCTCTCCAGTATTTTAGTGCAGTGTTAGATCATTCACTTGTGCTCTTTCTTTTTTTTCATGTAGGCAACTTAGAGCTATAAACTTCCCTCTTAGGACTGCTTTTAAAGTTTCCATAGGTTTTGCTGTGTTCAGTTCCAGTGAATGTTTTTATTTTTCTTTATTCTTCATTGACCCATTCTTATTAGGAGAGGTCGTTTAGTCTCCCATGTGTTCTTGTAGGTTGTAGGGTTTTCTGGTTGATATTGAGTTTTTATTGCACTGTGGTTGATAGAATGCACGAGATGTTTACTCTTTTTGTAATTTGTGAGTTTTTCCTGTGTCCCAGATTTTTGTCCTATTTTGGAGCATGTTCCATGAGGTGGCTGAGTAGAAAGTGTATTCTTGGTATTTGGGTGGAATAATCAGTAGATGTCTGTGAGCGTCCATTTGGTGGATTGTATCATTTAGTTCAGATGTCTCTCTGTAAATTCTTTGTCCTGTTGAATCTGTTAAAGGATCTTAGTGGGGTAATGAAGTCCTCTACTATTAGTGTGTTGGGGTTAATCTGTGCATTGAGATACTGAAGAATGTTCTTATAAAGGTTGGTGCAAAGCTTGGGTGCGTTCCTATTAATGATGTACGATCTTTAATCATTGATTGCTCCTTTAATAAAGATGTAATGTGCCCTCTAAACCCCTGAACCAGGAAATTGAGGAAGACATCAGAAGTGGACAAACCTCCCCATGCTCATGGGATGGGAAAATAAATATAGTAAACCTGTCCATTCTACCAAAACTCGTACTGATTTATTCCAATCAAAATCCCCAATAGCTTCTTCACAGGCATGGAAAAAAAATCCTCAACTTCATTGGAAACAACAAAAGACCCCGAATACCAAAACAACCCTGAGGTGAAAAGTGCAATACAGGGAGGATAGCTATACCAGACATCAAACTATACTACAGGACTAGAGTCATAACACCGCTTTGGTACTGGCACAAAAACAAAAACAAAAAAAAAAAAAAAAAAAAAAAAAAAATCCAAACCTGAGCACACACAATTTCAGACAACGCTACACATCTATTGTGAATAGGCTCAGCGACTTAGGATACGCTCAGTTCATATTGATGAAGACCAGCATCCCCTTCAGTGATTTCTTCGTGGGGTGTTGGCAAAAATGTGTCTAACACACTTGATATGCACATAACTGCGACATTCATTATACACCTTACCTTCTTTGCTCCTCGTTACAAAGTCATATTCCAGAAGGATCAACAGACCTTAACGTTTTGAACACAAAATTGGAGGTTGATAGAGAAAAACTTGCAGCAGACTGCAAGACATAGGGTCATAGGAACAGACTTCCTAAATAAGACCGCAGCTGTACAGAAATAAGATCGGAACAATTGACAAATGGGGACCTCATTAAACTCAAAAAGCTTCGGTACATCAAAAGAAACAATCAGGAAGTGAAGAGAAAAAACCCCCAGCGTGGGAGGAAAACTTCACTGCAGATACATTGACAAAGCATTATTCCAGGTATACAAAGTACTCAAAAAACAAAGAAGAAAGAAACAAATGACCCCACTCAAACGATGGTGGAGCCAAGAAGAACTGAATAGAGACTTCACAAGTGAGGAATAGGATGGCTGAGAAACATCTTACGAAGTGTCCAACATCATACTTAAGGAAATGCAAATTAGACCACTCGAGATATCATCTCACTCCAATAGACTGGCCAGGCAGGGATTCATCAAGAAAACAAAGATATCAAGTGTGGAGAGATTGTGGGGAAAGGTGAAGGAACACTCATCCACTGCCTGGTGGGAATTGTCCCTTGTACAGCCACTATTGAAAGCAGTGTGGAGAACCCTTGGAAGACTCAAAATGAGCTTTGCAATTTGACCCAGTCCTACCACTCCAGGGTTATATACCACAAGATCAATCGTAGCTGCAGCGATAACATCACGCTGATATTTTGCCGCTCTATTCACCAATAGCAAAGACTGTGAACTCAACCCAAATGCCCCTCAACTGACAGGTGGATAGGAAATGTGGTGCATAGTATAAGTGGAATTACTTGACTGGTAAGAAGACAAATGCAAGAACTTTCAGAAATTGAATGAATTTTCTGAATACAATGGATGAGCTATAGCTATAAAGTGATAGTAACACAGTCCAGAAAAAACAACGACAAATGGTTATCCTCATATGTGGATGCGCAGACCATATAACCCAGTTATTAAATATCTTTCGTTGAGATGGGATAGCATATAAAAGAACAATAACAGAAGAGATGCTCAGAAAACATGACTAAAATGGTGACTGCGGGAGGGGGGGGGAGGGAGAGGGGAAGGGTGTAATTCCGATAGGTGCATATTTAATTGACGTGAGTTCAACAAGTATCCACGTTTTGCCAGATCATTGTAATCTCAGAAGTTATTACATGGTGTATTTTACGGACTTAGTAAAAGTAAAAAAAATATGAATATTAAAAACATTTAAAAGTCTGATAAAAACGGTAATGCACTTTGAGTTAGTGTGAATAACTTTTAATTACTAATTAGACTGTATAACAGTTTACTTAAATATTGTATTAACAACTGGAATGGCCAATACATTCTCTATAATTTTTGCTGTTCTACTAGTATCACCGTACGTAGCAATCTCTTTTCACCTAATAGGATATTAAGTTAAGAAATAAAGTGTTCCCAAATTAAGACAACGAGTCAACCCAAAACAGCTAGGGTGAATTTAATGAAATCTGGCTTGAGTCTCCCTATATGGTGTACTACTATACAACTGCTTTTTTGAGTACTCATGGGTAACAAAACGAAAAACCTCCAAAATAAAAAGGGGGAGTATAGAATATATGAACACTTTTTGTCAAAAAACTTAGCATTCCAAATCCTTTAAAATAACTACGGGAGAAAGGATTTGTATGTTTCAACAGTGCCAAGTATCACCAACTATTAATGGATGACAAAGAAAAACTGAGCGCTTTGCATTGTAGGATGTACCAGGAAAGTGCCAGAAAGGCTGGAATCTCTGAAGCATTGAAAGGGAAGAAAGTCTCAGACTGCTCAGGACATCAAACACCTCTCTGGAGCCTACTTAGTAAAACATTTATTTAATGATCCTAAGAATACGTATCTTCTAGGTGTCGCACAAAGTTTTTATATGAGAGATTTTCTTACCTCTCCTATTCATAGTAGAACAGGAGATGAGGAATATGATGGTGATGAGGTTGTTCTCTAATTGTAAACTGGAGCCAACTGTCATAAGTAACCTCTTATAAAACTGGTAAACTGCCTACTTTAATGCTTGTGCTTCATTAGAGGATTGAACGGTTATTCCTGGACAACTGTCATCCCATGAAAGGAAGGAACAGCTAGAATTGACCAGATTCCAAGCCAACAGCTCCAGAGAAGTAGATGTTTTGCTTCTCATCCACGTGCCCCTTTTCTAAGCCTAATGGAACAAATTGGAAGAGCGGGCATGGTAGAATGTAAGGGCTTCCGATTGGGGTGAATGGTGAACCCTATAGCATATAGTCTGGACACTCATTGATCAACTTATCTGAAACATACAAGCCAACCCATGCTGGATGTGGAACGATGGGCTGTGGGGTTTGGCACAATTGCTGCAAACTGGTTTTCCCTGAGGATGCTTGTATCATTAAATATCACTTATTGTTAAAAAAATGAAAAAAAAAAACTGAGTGAAAGATGCAGGACAGTTATGGCAGAATGCATGATCTGGGATGGGGTGGGGTGGGGTGGGGGGAAGGGAAAGGGAAATATGCCTGAACTGAATTGGAAAATGACATATGAAATACACAAAGCATCAATTAAAAAATGAAAATTTAATAAAAAAAGGAAAAAATACCTATACATCTAATTGCCTGTGCTTCATTAGTAGGACTGAAAGGTTATTCCTGGACAAACTATCAGCCCATGAAAGGAAACAGCCAAAATTGACCAGAGTCCAAAATGACAGCTCCAGAGAAAGTAGACTGTTTTGCTTCTTGTCCACCCATGACCCTTTTCTAAGCCTAGGGAACAATCTGCAGAAGAGGGGGCATGGTAGAATGTAAGGGCTGCAATTGGGGTGAATGGTGAAACTACAGCAATATAGTCTGGACACTTATTTGATCAACTTGATTGAACATACAAGCCCCCCAGCTGGATGGTGGGACCCTTGGGCTGTGTAGGTTTGGTTGAAAACTGCTTGAAAATTGGTTTTACATGAAGGATGCTTGTACTCATATTACTTATTGTTAAAAAAATGAAAATGAAAGTAAAAAAGTAATAGAAAAAACAAAAACGATAAAACTGTGAAATAAAAAATAAAACAAAGATCAGGAACTCATACCTCATTGGTCAAAAAGTCTAACCAACTTAAAATTGAATAAAGGCTTTCAATAGATATATCTCTGAATAAAATGTACAGTTAGCTGATCAATAAAAGAAGCATGCTGAACATTATTAAGTAATTATGGAAGTTCAAATAGAAATCACAATGAGCTATCACTGCAAACTCACTTGGGTTACTTATTGTTGTAGTTTAAATAAGTATCCCTCATGGGATCCAAGTATTTAGAGACTTGTTCCTCAATTTTTGGTGCTGTTAGAGGAGGGTCCTGGAACCTTTAGGAGAGGTGGCCATGATAGAAGAAGCATGTCACTGTGGGTCGGTTTTGAGAGTTTTTTTTTAACCTTTACTGAATTTCTACTTTCATACTGCTTCCTATACCTAGTTAATGATGGGATCACTGTCTTCTGGGCTGGCCACAACCTTCCACCATGCCTATCTCACCATTATGGACTCTAAGATTCTGGAACTGTAAGCCAAATAAACTCTTCCTTCTATATAAAAAAAAAAAAGAAAGAAAAGAAAATAAAAGAAAAGTGCTCTGTTCTGAAAGGATTTAGGATTGACATAAGTTCTGCCCATTGTTTACTTAGATATTCTGTAAATTCATACAGCTTTGCCAAAGAACATTTACAATCTCAATTTTGAGAACTATAAACTAATAAAGCAATAGAATCAGAACAGATTTATGTGGTCATCCAACCAAAGTGTATGACTTTACACGTGAAAGCTGAAACCTAGGAAGGCTAAGGAACTATCCTAAGAGCCCACAGTGAACAGAGCCAAACCAAAGTTGAGAGCTCTTACTGACCATTTCCATATGTGTTTGCAAACCCCCCACTTTACCCTCATGTACAAGTTTTCCTCTGTACAAGAGAGTCTGGGTCACCCCTGTAACTTAACAGAAGGCTAAATAAAATCTATACTAAATAAAGAGCAAATTGCTGTTATTGTTGTTGTTGTTTTGTTGTTTTTTTAAGGCAAAGATAATGTCACACCTGTTTTCCCCACATGTTCTGTAATTAATTTTCATGACCACAAATGTGCATTTCTGTATAATAACCCCTCATAGAAAATGTCTTATAGCTAAGAAAGACTTGGGTGATTGTCTCAAAAGCATGGGATTACTAAGTCTACCTATATTTCCCAGAATTAAATGGCTCCTTAGTTGGCCTAGATTTTAATGAACTTATTCTCATGTTCAAACAATGTCTTTCTTTTTTTAATGTTTTTATTTATTTTTGTATGTGTATGAATGTACTGTCTGCATGTAGTTTTGTACACCCATGTCATGCAATGCCTCAGAGGTCAGAAGAGGGTGTCAGATTCCCCTGGAACTGGAGTTAAAGATGGTTCTCAGCCACCATGTGGGTGCTGGGTATCAAACCCAGGTCCTCTGCAAGAGCAGTCGGTGCTCTTAACTACTAGGCCATCTCTCTAGCCCTCAAACAATGTCTTTCAGTAACTATACAGTTCTCTATAAAATATACAAATATTTGGGTGTCATGGGGAGGCTCTCTTGGTGCAAAGTACTCCTTTACTACTTAGTATTTTTCTTAGGAGATGAATAGGTCTGAAAAATTAGATAATACTATATATGCAGATTCATTTTCCCTCTATTCTGATGAAAGAGATAAACTACCATTGTTCTCATGTGTTTGAGTCTGTCAGCATCTCTGGCACTGAAGACAGAATCCACAAGTTAATCTTCAATTTCTCTCTTTCTTGTACTTTTGCATGGGATTAGTGGCCCAACTCTACTTTATCCTACAGTAAAACACCTCTCTTCCTATAGCCTCCTTCACTGATGTCCAGAATAAGCATCCTTGATGGTAGAATTTTCAGGATCTAAGTAGCCCTCTCTGATCCCAAACTTCTTTTTGACCTTCAGATTCTAAAAGTCAGTGATGTCCACAGATGTAGAAGCCCAAATGGTCAAGCCCAAATGATCTAAAAACTGTGCAGTTTGTCCAAGGACCTGAATATCACAGTACTTCTAATGAGAGACATATGCCAGGCATGCATTCAGCTTCTCAGTTTCTTATATTTCCCAATTCTCTTCTCTTCACACAGCTTTAAAAAGTCCCAAGATCCAGGCTTTCAACCAAAACTGCAAGATAACTTCCCCCCAGGTTACTGTTTACCCCTTTTTCCTTCTCAATTGTAGCTCAACCTGCTCAATCAACCTTCTCCAATCAACTTGAAATGATAATTCATTTTTATCCCTCAACCTATCAACTATTTTTCATTTGCAGTTATTAAAACTTTACAAACGTATTCATCTATAATTGACTATTTCAAACCTTGTGTGTATGACTTACATGAATCATGTTCCCTGTCAGTGTGGAACTATAACTTCTCAGAGCAGAAATTCTCAAATAATAATCACAAAAGTTAACAGGAAGCTACAGATAGCATACATACGAGGGTTGTTGCAAGTTGCACAACAACAGCATGTGTCTGAAGAACTGACCCTTGTTATGAGATTGCTTCCTTTCTTCATGGTCTAAAATTCCAATGTCTTATAATTCATAAATTTTCTTTTGTAAAATGGTGCTACCATTAATCAAATAAGAGAATAGCATATTGTTCTATCTTCCCCTCTCCAAAAAGAACCTGTGAAGTCCAAAGATTTGGCAACCATCATCTTTAAAGACACAAAACAAATCTATAATTCTCCTTCACAATGGTCCAAAAATATCAATGATAATATTCAGAAATAAATTAGATGATTTATGAAAGTATTGATAGCCATTATTGCTGTTCAATAGATGTTGCCTGTTTTCTACTTGTCACATGATCAGATTCAACTTTTTGCTAATTTCAGTACTGCATATGCCCATGTGATTGTCTCTAGCTAATATGAGACTAATACAGGGATTTGTATTGCCTCAAAGTGGAAGTGCTAGGAAATAAAACATGAATGCAACTTCTTTCCTCTTCCACCAGGAGTGGCCACACTTTGAAGGATGGCTCATTGCCGTCATGATAGAAAGCATGTGTCCAGCTGGGCATGGTGGCGCACGCCTTTAATCCTAGCACTTGGGAGGCAGAGGCAGGTGGATCTTTGTGAGTTCAAGGCCAACCTGGTCTACAGAGTGAGTTCCAGGACAGCTGGGGCTACAGGGAGACCCTGTCTCGAAAAAGACAAAAAAA
>VZQC01008552.1:192735-328990 GCA_009823505.1 Rhizomys pruinosus | reverse complement strand
AAAAAAAAAAAAAAAAAATAAAGAAAGAAAGAAAGCATGTGTCCCAAGCCAATCTTTGTGATGCCAGTGAAAAAGTGGCCATTTATTGGTTTAGTGGCCTTTGGTAGACACCTCTCTGCATTCCAGAGGACCATCTGTACACTTGCATGTGTTTCCAATAATCTCCCTCTGTTAACGTCCCAGGTCTTCGGCGCAGGGTCTTATTGTCTCCTCCTGATGTAGGTATCCAACTTAGGGCAAGGAGCCCTTCTTTTGTGTTGGGTTGGATCCCCTGGCCCAACAGTCCACTGGAGTTAGAAATCCCTTCTGAATGTCAGAGCTCCCTTAGTTAATATATTTCTTGAGTGCATAGCCCAGGACTTATATTATCATTTGGTTCTGCACAAAAAAACTGAGAGAAAGATGCAGGACAGTTATGGCAGAATGCATGATCTGGGATGGGGTGGGGGTGGGGGGGGAGGGAAAGGGAAATAAGCCTGAACTGAATTGGAAAAAATGTATGAAATGCACAAAGCATCAATAAAAACTAATTTAAAAAAAAAAAAAAGAAAGAAAAAGAAAAAGTGGCCTAAACCACTTAGAGCCTGACAAGTACAAGTGCACTTGGAGAGGTTAGAAAATGCATACTGTTGTTTTCCTTAAAATTGAAGGCTAGAAAATGGACCCAGTGAAAATTAGAAGTAAAGGGTTCTTTGCAAGCAAGAGCCTTCATTTCACATGTTTTTGCAAGTAGGAGATCTGACTGACTATTGGCAGATCAATTAACACTACAACGGGGGTGGCACCATGGACAAAGGAGAAGAAATTACACAGTTCATATCAGGGTTGTTTGATCTATTCAAAATGAGATGTTATCTAGACACACCTCTCTCTAAATCTGAGAAAACTACATCAAAGAAAAATAGCTTTATTCACTCGAATGGCTTAAGTGATATATTACATGGACTCAGTGGTATAGAGATTCGTGCTGCCCTGGATTTCCACCTAAACAAAGAACTCCTGAATTCATCCCCTTATGATACCAATACATATTTCTTTCACTTTATAGAATAAAAACATGTTCATGGTTTTGAAGGCCATTTTATATCCCAAGCTTCAAATAGTAATTGTGGGGCAAAAAAATGGTAAAGAAGACCAAAGAGAAATCTCTTGTCTTTGCCTTCTACAAGGGTCATCTTACAGGTGAATGTGTGCTCACAGACATTACCTCTGTCTCACATTTCATGACAGCAGCTTGCAAAAAGAGGATGCTTACCATTTACCACTTTAAGATGGCCTTAAGAAAATGAATACCCCATGTTTACCCCCCAAAATAAGTTTGTAAACACAAGGGGGCCACTGGCCAGGGCTGCCAACAGTGGTGCCCCACTTTTAAGTATTCATGAATATATAATGCTAATTTTGTTGAACCATTCAGAATAACTTCAATGTTATGAACTGCTCAAAAATCCGCATGTGCTTTTCACCAGAATGAGCTTAGCACAATTATGAGATGAGTAGCTTGCTAAAGCCCAACAACACAGTTAATGAAATTGTCATTGGTGTGAGCAGTGAGTGACAGCTCCGTCTCCATGCTCCGTGGTTAGCATGTGAAGAGCGAAAGCAAAGGGAGTCTGTTATATTTTAAGTGCTGAGCACTGGTCTGCCCAGACTGAGCAGGCACATCAATCCAAGACTCCCAGGGAGACAAATGGAAATTCAAGCAAGTATAAATCATCATGAGAAAGTGCAGCTAAGAATGTGAGTGGCATAGGAGACCCAGGTTCCAGACACAGCTCTGTAACTGAAAAGCTGTGTGACTTTGAAAAGGTTATACAGTTTTTCTGGGTCTGCTTTCTTATCAGAAAAACAAGGAGCTTGAACTATACGATTCCTAAGCCCCCCCCCCCCCTTGCTTTACAGGATTCTGCGTTGTGCCATTGAGCAAGGCTTGAATGAAGAAACCTTTAAAAGGCTACTGCTCTGGATTTAACAGAGAGCCCCATCCTAATGAGACTAGAACATTTGCATCAGTAAAAACTTATTACACCTTGTGGCGGCTGAAGTTTGGAGGAAAGAGAAGTTCAAATCAAGAGATACACTAAAAAAATCTACACTTCATTTGGCTTAGCTGAATCTCCTGCTTCGGACATTGTTCCCGGTCTAAAAGAGTAACAATCGGGCTGGAGAGATGGCCTAGCGGTTAAGAGCGCTGACCGCTCTTGCAGAGGACCCGGGTTCGATCCCCAGCACCCACATGGCAGCCGAGAACCGTCTGAAACTCCAATTCCAGAAGAACTCCAGTTCCAGGGGAATCCGACGCCCTCTTCTGGCCTCCGTGGCATTGCACGACACGGGTGCACAGACCTGCATGCAGACAGTACATTCATACACATACAGAAATAAATAAAATTAAAAAAAATAAAATAAAAGAGTAACAATCTTCTCACGGTGAGAACCACATCTATCTCTTTCAGTGGTACTACCAGCATCTCATCTTGTGACCATGCTATTGTCTAGAGGTTATGGTTGGGTTTGTTATCTCTACAAATTAAAGAAATAAAACACCAGAAAAATTTCAGATATAGCAGAGAACAACAGGCAAACAGGCTTTATTGAAAGATAAATTATACCCATATACACGCTCGCCTCGAAAGAAAAGCTCTCCACAAGTGGAGAGGGTACCTGGAAATCAAAATAATCAAAATTCCAAAGCCCCAGGAGGACATGGGCCTCCTAGCAATTGTAGGAGAGGAGCAGGTTCCTCTCCTTTAATTTTGGATTGGTCATCTTAAACAAAGAAGAGAGAGTCCATAGGTCCCAGCTGCACATTGCCAGGTCCAGGCTTGGTCTTAACTAAACTGGTCTGGACTAGTCAGCCAGAAAAGGGGCCCTAATGGTAGGAGAAAAAGCCTGCCAGGTCTTTGTCTCAGACCCAGAAGAAACAGGAAGTGTGTTGCCCTTATTATTCCTCACTGGCCTTGCTTGTTTATTAGAGATCTAGTCCCTTACAATCTATTCTTGAGTTTCTCCTGGTCCCAAGATGATTTAAAGGCATTAGCATAATCCTGATATTTCTTCAAGCTCCAACTCCCCTGAAGCACTTTGTCACCATAGCCAGCTCTGCTGTACCTCCTGGTGGTCCTAGCTCTTTTGACCCTGGGTCTTAAACCTTTGTTGAATCACTCACCTTTTTGTAGAGCCCAGAGCCAAGTGTCCATAGCTCTTTCTGGTAGCCAGCAGGTTTCTTTTCAGTAGCAGCATGAGGGTGGACTGGATCTAGATCAAGAGTCAGAGCTCAGGCCCTAGCCTGAATGTGCCAAGGAAATGGTCCTGTAGATGTGCAATTTCTGATCAACGGGCTCTATCCGACTGTCCTGAAGTGGGTCCTGTCCCCGCCCTTCCCCATTACTGCTGTCTCACCCAGGGCTTATTCTTGACCTTTCCAAGAAAACCTTGTCCAAAACTGCGAGAGCAACTTTCTCCTCCATCTTTTATATAAGACTCTTGAACCCCAAATCCTGATCTGTCTTGCACCTCAAACAATTATAATTTTGTAGCTTGAGATAACATCTCAGAGTTTCTATGTTGAGTAAGCCATTGCATATTGCCAAAGCCTTCAGTTAAAAAGACACAGGCTCTCAGCCTTCTCATTTGAGAAAAAAAAAAAAAGACACAGGCAAACAGGAAATTAACAATGTAGTTTGGGCAATACAAAGCAGGTAGGTAGCATAGATGATACACATCATTCTGGCAAAGAAAATACAACTTGAAAGATGTAGCATGCATTATCTTCATAACTAGATCATTGAAGAGGACACTAAAATGTGTTTATTGTGTTTCTAGAATTTTTCAGGAACTGTGCTAGGTTTTATTTTGTTTAATTTTTATACCAATTATAGGAGATAAGCATCATTGTAACAACTTCAGAGATAAATGAGTAAAGGTTGAGAAATGTGACTATCTTACTCTAAGTCTCCCAGCTAGTAAGTAGCAGAATGTTTGAATAGTAGGCCTTGCCTGATATTAAAAATATAACTCCAATTCAAGTGATATGTGTATGTATGTTTATATTTATGTATATATATATAACTATGTAATATATGTATATATACTGTAGCAATACAAGTTGGAGAGAACAACAACAAAAGAACTGAAAGAAAACTCTGGAAAGACTCAGAAAAAGATGCAGGACATGTATGGCAGAGTGCAGGAACTCAGGTAGGGTTGGGGGCATGGAAAGGGAAGCGACTCTAGATTTGATTGAGAAATGATGTAAGGCCTATGGAAAAAGTTTAATAACAATAAAAAAATGTAAAGTGCAGTCTACTACTATCTTTTTAAGTTTGAGGCCTGAGCAGCCTGAATCAGATCTATCCAGTTTATCCCTTAAAAATGCAAGTTGAAGGCCTCATCCAGCACTGCAGAAACAGCATCTCCAGGAGAGACTGCTGTTTGACTATCTCTGCTGGAGAAATATATACACTAAGGTTTATTTACCAGCTCCCTGTGGCATGCTGGCACCCTCCAAAGTCAAAGGCGGTGCTGTATAAACCTTCCACATATCCCTGGTAGCATCAAACATAGAATTGCTTACCTGGTAAGTAACTAATTAAAGCCATGTAGAAACAAAATCATTCAAATACAGCCTTTCTTCTCAACTGAGCAGCAGTGTCTATGTGAAGATTAAGATAATAAGAGCCATCCCAGCGAAAACAGACCACAGAACCTGTGCGAAATGAGACAGCCGGAAGAAGGCTCCAGGAAATCCTCAGGGCTTTCTTACCTTGATTCCTTCCTCCTGCTATTTCTCAGGGGTCTGGGCCTAGTTTTCTTCCTAAGCCCGAGTCTAGACTTGAAGTTTGCTCAAAGTTCTTGAAATAACTCTCAAATGCTACACCAGAAGTACAAACAAAGTATTTAAAGAAATACAAATAGAATCAACACAGAGCCATATCTAGGAGTCATATCTTATGACCCCCCTTGGGCTTTAAGATTTCACAAAACAGAGTAACAGTGAAGAACTTCCTGAGCTCAGACCTCTTCTCTTCTGGAAAGTAACTAAATATCTGCCCCAAAGAACTAAACTGTGTATCAGAAGAGCCAGCCTTCTTCTCTGTTCCTAGTTTCTATATGATCTGAACAAATATTTTTTATAAAATAAATGCACCTCAATGATGAAAAGAGAAAGGTTGGAACAGGAAAAGAAGGAATGCACAACCTGATATGAGAAGAACGCAAAACCAATTTTTGTCTATCTCCTGAAACCAAGGAACTCACAAGAAGGAAAGCACTGACTTTCTCTAGCGAGTAGTTTTAAGTGCACATGTCAGCATGGCCTTAGAAATATATTCAATTAAAATTCAGCCTGATTATTTATTGATTTTGCATTTTCCTGCCCTGCTACCATCTAGGCAATTTTCTAACCATTCTTAAAATACCTCTTCAGCTTCCTAGGAAAAGGCTGATACAAACCAAGAATTCCCAAACAAGACCTGATATATGAAGCTAATTATTTCAAGCATGCCTCTGCTTCTACAGCAGGTCTTTATGGGTTCAAGAGAAGTCTTGGGTTTGCTAGAGAGGCCAGATTTCAATTTGGGTAATTAGACTTTGCCCTACCCTTGAGACTTGTCCTGACATAGTTTCCTCGCTTTTCTCCCTGAATCTCTATACATTTTTTTAAATGCTTATTTCTTCCACACTCTACTAACCCTCTTCAAGTAGCTGGCTCTGACTGCATATTCCTGGGTGTGTTTCAGCAAGATCAGAAACAAAGGCCTCAAATCCTTCAGGCCACTACTTATGCTGCCCCTCGCCCAAAATCTTTCTAGTTCACTCCCCAATAGAGTTCATTGTGGCATTTTTTTCTGTATCCTCAGATAGATATCTCTTATTTGTGCAGTTATTTCATTCCACCACATGTAATAGTTGCATGCATGTCTCTCTTCCCCAGTGGAATGCAAACCCCTTAAGATCCCAAATGCATCTTACTTCTCTCAATAGCCCCACGACCCATTAAGGGAAAGGAGATTTTAAAAATCTAACCTTTATTAAAGCTTTTTGTATATTAGCTGATGAAAAAAAAAATCTTCTTAATTTCATTATATCCCGAAAAGAACAATTAGCCTAATTTTTTAGCTGAAAGAAAATATTGGATACTAAATGAGATACATCATGCTATTCAGGGCTGAGGTGCTGGAAAGTGCTAGATAGATGGTTTGCTAGGTCATTGAGACCCCCAACATTCAGTTCATCTCCCAACAGCAGCAGAATCTGGCCTACCATGGACATTCAAGGCTGATGAATAAGAATGTAAAAGCTTCTACAGGATCTCATTCATGTAGCATACTCGCTATTTGTGGTGTTTGGGGATTCCTCCTTGTAGGCTCCACCCCATGGTTTTTAAGGATTTAATAGAGCCATATCTACTCCATCCAGACTGAAATGTAGCACTCTTTTTGTCCTTTCCTTACCTCAGCAGAGGGAATAGAAGTAGCAGACCAATTTTCCCCACTTCTGTATCATATGCATTGACCCTTTCACCTACTTTTGGGCTTTCCAAAGCCAAAGGCATAATCCAAGTCAGGATGAACAATAGAGAAATTCACTTTTGAAAACTGATGCATGCTTTTACAATAGGCGTGGCATGCATATCTGTCAGGTGATGATAGGAATAAGCCTCCCAAATATAACCTGTACCATTGTTGTGTTAACAATATTCTACTGATGGAGAGTCTTCTTCTCAGAACTGGTAGTTCCAAAATGGCTTCTGTTGTAGCAGTGCTTTCTGTCTCTACCTTGTTAGTGTGTTCTCTCTCTTTAATCATCTAGCAAGTAAGGATTTACGTACTAACTATAGCTTATGTTATAAGAATGTAAGGGAATATAGTTCAGGAGAGTACTTATCTAGCAACCTCAAGTCCCTTAATCTGATTCTCAGCACTGACAAAACATATAGCACAAAATCCAATTTGTTTTGTCATTTATTTTTCCATAATTATAGTCATAATGAAAATAACACATACCAAAAAGGCAGAAGCACTGAGTCAACCATAGAGTGTGGCAAGACTCATCCCTACCGCCACTAATCCACAGAATTGATTAAAAGGTACTCTGCTCATTAATCTTGCACAGATAATAGGAAGTAGCTTGTTCAAGTTATCTGAAGACCAGACATAATTAAAATTCCTTACTTCTGTCTAATTCATACCCCTTACCATCAGAAGTTTTATTATATATCATCTGCATGAAGAATATTATCAAGTATTGTCCTTGGACTCCATTCCCGATTGATCATAAAATCAAATAAAGGGCCTCTATGTCTGAGTAAGGAATAGAAAGAGACTATTAACCTGCACTCTGCTGCTGGTGCTTCCCTGAGATTCCCCTCCAGAATTGCCTGTAGTGGACAAAGATGGACAATTTCAATTCACTTGAAGAAGGAAAAGTAATTGTAATTAGATTGTGAAAGTAATAGTTTGGACTTGATTTGTCACGTGACTCTCTTCACATGTTACTCAGATTAAACTTTTTTTTGGTCTTTTTAAGACAGGATCTCCCTGTAGCCCTAGGTGGCATGAACTCACTATGTAGACCATGCTGGCCTTGAACTCACAGAGATCCACCTGCCTCTGCCTCACAAATGCTGAGATTATAGGCATGTACCACCACACCCAGGTAACTTTATTTTTAATCACCCAGATTTCAATATTTGCTTCTGGAAATAGAACGAATAGAAGGTATTGGATATGTATAAGTTGGAGGTATTACTCTTGGGTATATACCCACAAGACTCATCCTACCGCAGATATACATGCACAGCCATGTTCATTGCAGCTCTCTTCACAATAGCAAAGAGCTGGAACCAACCCAAATGCCCCTCAACCAATGAGTAGATAGAGAAAATATGGTACATTTACACAATGGAATTCTATGCAGTGGTAAAGAAAGATGACATAATGAACTTTGCAGGTAAATGGATGGAACTAGAGAATATTATGCTAAGTAAAGTAACACATTCCCAGAAAAGCAAATGATGAATGCTATCCCTCATTTGTGGATGCTAGCACCAAGCACAGAGTTGTAAGGCAAACTGAGCAACATCAACGTTATATACCCCTTTCCCTGAAAGCAACTGTGCTCTGATAATGTAAATCCCTTAACAGGCTCTAGAATTAACCCACCACTTATTTTTAGACTTTAGAATCTTGGTATATGGGTGGAGGATACATAGGCATATTTTAGAGTAATAGAAATTTTAAAAAGGAAAAATTTGAATCCTGAAATATGATATGGAAATGACAGTTTGTGTACAGATGATATAATTTTAGTATAGGTGATATATATACACATATATTGAAGTGGTACAGATTGGAGGGAACAACAGCAGAAGAACAAGGACAGGGAACCGACTGAAACAGTAAAGTTCCCCTATGGACAATAATCCTCTACTTTGAAAAAAGAATCAGAAAAAGATACAGGGCAGGGATGGCAGGGTGCATGAACTCAGGTGGGGTGGGGGGGCATGGAAGACAAGATGAGTCTAGATTAGACTGAGAAATGGATGTATGAAACTCACATAACTTCAATAAAAATGTTCAAATAAAATAAAATAAAAAGATATGAGCTGGGAAAAAATTAAGCCTTAAAAACACAAACTGGGAGGTATTTAAATCAGAACCCACGCCGAGTGGTTCTGAAGCTTCTTTTCCATGGTTCTCCTGTGTCTTCTTCTGTGGGACATGATATTTTGAAGTCCTTTATTGAGTGCCATCAGGCATAGATGTGAAGCCCATTGGAGCCATGAAGTAGAGGGAGAAGTCCTAGAGCAAGATCCCATCAGCTGAAGTGAATAGGCAAGAGGCAAAGGAAGCAACCTGAGGCCAGATTATGCATCAGGAAAGGAAGGTCAGGTCTCAGGGTGGAACCGTCACATCTGGAATGACTGCTGTCTTCTCCCTTTGCTGTGGTGGTTAGATGGAAGTTCCTGGGAAGTGGACTTGACAACTCCCTGGGAGAAAGATTATCTTTTATTCCATGGTAAACAATGAAAAGACTGAAAGATCTCATTTGAACAATTATAGTTGTATGTAAAATGACAAAGTAAATTTATGATCCCCCAAAACTGGCACTGGTGATTGGCATATTAATAATGACACATAGCACTTGGGAGGCAGAGGCAGGTGGACCTTTGTGAGTTCAAGGCCAGCCTGGTCTACAGAGTGAGTTCCAGGACAGCTGGGGCTACAGGGAGACCCTGTCTCAAAAAGATCAAAAAATAATAATAATAATAATAATAATAATAATAATGACACATATGTTGTTATAAATATACAGCCGAGCTCATATATCTGGCCCAAGGAAGGACTGGGCTTTGACTTAATTGTACAATAAATTACATATGTTTAGTTGTATATTCATAATAGCTCTCAGATGAGTTGATTAATTTTGAAAATTAGTTAATTAATAAAAGGACTAAATCTACATCACATAAAACCCATGAGTCAATACATCAAATGACAACAAATGGTTCTGAAATCTCTATTTTCTGTATTTGTGATGATATTCAGAGCCTTCACTCTCATACTGTCTTTAACCATAAAACAGAGCAAAATTTGAGGCTCTCGATTTCAGGTTATTTCATCATTTTCTGTATGGTACTCTGCTGTGTAAAAACCTAGTCCACACAAAGACCCTGTCATACTTAACAGAAGAAAATGTAATTCATGGATTAACATACCATCCAAACATCTGTGTCTATACCAAAGTAACCTACCATAACAATTAGTACTGTTTAAATACCTATATATCTAATTGCAAGTGCTTCATTAGTAGGATCAAAAGGCTATATATTATACTGTTTAAATACCTATATATCTAATTGCATGTGCTTCATTAATCGGATCGAAAGTCTATATATTATACTGTTTAAATACCTATATATCTAATTGCATGTGCTTCATTAGTAGGATTGAAAGGTTATGCCTGGACAAGCTGGCAGCCCATGAAAGAAAACAGCCAGAATTGACTAGAGACCAAGACAACAGCTCCAGAGAAAGTAGACTGTTTTGCTTCTCATCCACCTGTGCCCCTTTTCTAAGCCTAGGGAACAATCTGCGGAAGAGGGGGCACGGTAGAATGTAAGGGCTGCGATTGGGGTGAATGGTGAAACTACAACAATATAGACTGGACACTCATTTGATCAACTTGATTGAACATACAAGCCCCCCCTGCTGGATGGTGGGACCCATGAGCTGTGTGGGTTTGGGCACAACTGCTCGCAAATTGGTTTTACATGAAGGATGCTTGTACTCACAAATTATCACTTATTGTTAAAAAAAAATGAAAACAAAACAAAACAAAACAGAAAGATGCAGAAAAGTTACAGCAGAATGCATGATCTGGGATGGGCAGGGGTGGGGTGGGGGGAAGGGAAGGGGATATATGCCTGAACTGAATTGGAAAATGATGTATGAAATACACAAAGCATCAATAAAGAGAAAAAAAACCTAGTCCATAAAATCTAAATTTCTCTACCTGACTTTTGATTGATGAGTTGACTGATAAGACAACCATACAGAGTAAAACTCATAGTTCACAGAGTTGTAAATGTACAAAGGGCAGGAGACATAATGACATCATATTTGGGGGAATCTGAGAATGAAGCCCCTCTCTTCAGTTAGTCAAGGAAACTTTAAAGAAGATTTCTAGATTCCGAGACGTTTGAAAGGTGAGAGGTAAAAGATGTCACAGGCAATAGTTCTGTGTGGAAGAAAAGTTCAGATGCAGGTGGGAGAGGTATACAGAAAGCCAGCACGAAAAGGAGGAATTTGACCTAAAGTGCTGTGTTCTTTAGAAGGTAATCCTTAAACTATAATGTGCACACTGATTATGTGATGTGACACTGAAATTCAGGACCTGTTTAAATATGCACGGATGGGGATAAATCACAACAGATTGACTCACTGTGGATGATACCTGTGATATTGGTTTCATGAAATACTTTGAGGATAATTCATTTGCTTTAACAATTAGAGCCCTTAAAGGATTGAGGGATAGAATCTGTCAAAACAGTTATAAAACGTTTCAGAAAATTCTAAATACGGCATGTAGAAAGGATAAGATCTTTATCCCAACTCTGTCACTTAGTAACTTGGTTTCTTTATTTAAGGAGTCAATTTCCTCGGCTTTAAAATGGGAATAAAATCCAAGTTATAGGGATGATTATAAAAGTTAAATGAGCTGAGGAATCCCGGTACTCTTTCACAAAGTAGACTGTGGGATATAGGTGAAGCTCTTTCCTGTGACCTCAGCCATGGCTTGGCCACTAGAGATGGCGCAGTTTCATCCAGCATCTGTAAAGGAAGTTCTAAAAGAGCAAGCTGGCTCCCTTAGAGACAAGGCAATGATGACCTTGAGATGCTCTGATCAGAGCTCCGATCCTTGGAGCTGGAAGTCAGTCCTTTCTGCCATAAAAGCCACTTCAGTTGTGAACACATCCATTATACTTTTATAATATATCAACAGTGGGAATCAGAAGGTAACAGCAACTAATAGCTTGAAGAGCAGTTCAATAATGAAGTGTATGTGTGCATAAAGATTTTTCTATCAATACTCTTCAAAAAGACTTTTTAAATACTAATACCTTCCTCTTATACAGTTTCTTGAGTCACTTGAGAGCTTTAATGCTATTATCTTATAGAAGCCACAAAAGAACCCTAGGAATGAGATGATAATCCTTGCTTACAGTCAGAGGAGTGATTTTGTTATTTGCCCATAGTAGTCACATCAATGAGACCCAGGTCTGGGCTATCCTTTCTGTGTTTTGCTGCTTCTAAAGAAGATGTGACTCTTTTGAAGTCAACAAATATTTATAAAGTCCTCTTCATGAATAAACCCCTCAAAAGAAGAAAATGGGTACACTATACAGATTTTATAATATATGGGAATATTTGCTTACATTTGTTTCAGATCTTTAATTTTATAGAATATGTCCTTAAGGTTTTAATTAATACAGTGACTTGCCTTGGGCCACCTCTAATTCTGGGTTAAAAAGAAAAAGTGTATTATAAACATTCTATTAATCCTGTGTAGCAGTCTTTAATATTCCATGCTGCAGGATACCCAAGGTTATCTCTTTTATTCCAGATTCTAACTTTCTCTAATTACCATTCTTTAATCTAGGGTTATAAGGCTCTTATCTTTTAACAAACATGTGAAACTTTGGGATTATGGTCAGCGAGAAAACAATGTTCCAGTTGTCCTTGCCCTCCTTAAATTCCACTACTCTTAATGTGACTCCATATTACCATGTAAAGGGGGAAACAACTGATGTGTCGTTTATCAACAAGGGCCTGTGTTGCAAGGTTTCAGATGTGAGCTGGGGGGAGGATCGCATCCACCACCTTCCGAATAATGAATGAGCAGAGGAATCCTGACCATTCTCTGGGCCATTGCTGGCACTTCTTTAATCAAAGCTGAACAGAACGAATTGCAAATAAAAGGGGGAAAAGAAAACATTAAATATGAAAGACCAACTTACTAGCCTATATTTTTAGTTCAAGTGACAGTTTTAAAATTACAAAGGTAAAAACCTTTTGATAAATCAGGTTTTAAATGTGCTATTTATCAAACTAGTGCATTTTTATAATGCTTAAAACTGTTTTCTCATGAAAGGTAAAAATACAAGTGTTCATATTGTTCTTCATTTCTACCACCTCATCCAACTCCTGTTTACATTAGGAGAGTTGTTCTAGGTTAGAAACCAGACTATTCTTAGCAAAAGTTGTAGAAATACACATTTTCATTCATATCACAATACTGTTAGATCATTTCCAAACTCAGAGCTCTTATCATTTCACAGAAAGGGGGAAGATGATTCTTGAAGAAAATGCAGAATTGCATGGCTGAGGGGATCCCAAGAGGCTGAAGGACACCTTCTCCAGACTAAAGCCACAGAGGTGAGCTGGCTTTCTGTATGACTCCAGTCCCTCAGAGCCTAGGTTAGATTCTAACTCTCTTTGGACCAGTGAGTGATTTTTGCAACAAGTTACAATGCCCTTTCTGATACTATGCCCCTGCCTAAACCATTTAAGTATGTGTAGGTTTATGCCCTCCAAACAGCCCTCATGGTTTTAACACCCCTCCCTACTCCCCCACATGAGACCTGTTCTTCTCTACTAGCCAGAGTTAGTAGCTTGACTTAAGGAATTACCCTAGCCTGAGGACTTGTAGAATCTTAGCAGACATAGCCAAGAGCTGAACACCTTTCCTTTAAGGTCAAGAAAAGAAACAAATCATGTGTCATTATTAAAGGGATGTGGTATGTGGGAATAAGTAGAGAGGAAATATAATCGTGAGCCACATAGTGATATTTGTTCAACAATGTATTACATAGACAACAGTGGTGCCCTAAGATTATAATGATGCTGAAAATTTCCTATTACCCAATAATGCCATAGCTGTTATAAGGTCATAGCACAAAGCATTACTCTAATATGTTTGTGATGATACTTGTGGACCCAAATATGCTTCACTGCCTACTAGTATACTGTATATAATTATGTGTGGTGCGTGTTTGGTAATGATAACAAATGACTAATGTCACTGGTTTGCATGTTTCCAGTAGTATTTACCATTATTTTAGAGTGTATTCCCAGCTATTTAAACAGAGGTTTACTGTAAAGCAATTTACCATGCTCATACATCTCAGGTTTACCATGTCCCTTAAGGGCATCAATATGCCACACTCAGTGACTAAGGCCACATCACCTAGGTCTGTGTAAGTCCAAACTGCAACATTCACATGAGTATGAAGTCACTGGGTAACAATTTCTCAGCTCATGCCCATGTTTAAGAAATGCATGACTTTTAACTTTATCCAAGGAGAGGGCAGAGTGGAGCCTTCCTTGAAGGAACAGCTCTGCCTTTTCTCCATGATTACCCTCAAAAACAACTGCATAAATTTTCCTACAGCAAAAAGGAGAAGCAGCTCTGATTTCAAAGGCACTTTCTTTACAGCTGTAGAATCTGCTTCTGAATATAAATAGCCATGGCTGATAGGAAGTCAGCTGAAACTGCTATCAAGCAAGGAAAATAGCATCCAGTTGGATTCTCAGACCAGGTTCTGCCTCAGATGGTCTATGGACCTCTGGCCAAACCCCACCCCCAGCACTCACAGCTTTCTGCAAGCTCCATGCTTACCTTAAAATGGAAGCCCTGGCAACACATCTGCATCAGCTTTCCTTTAATCCCAGCCACAGAACCCAACAAGTCATCAATTTGCAGGTGTCATCTCATGACAACCACAGAAGGATCTTACCAGAGTCAGTCTGGACGGGAGGAGGCAGCAGCAATTGGCTCAACATGAAGTGCCACCAGATGGAACCACAGCCCTCTGTCCAAAATTCAAATGTTTATTTTTCTAAAAAAGGACTAACACCAGTAATTCATTATTAATGAAATAAAAAGTATATATTCACAGTTACTAATTATTTTTACTCACTTATGGAAATGAAAAAAGGAAATGAGGAGAGACTTTAAAGTCTATAATTTGGTCACCAATTAGTCTTTGATTATCCATGATGTAGTTGGAAGCTTTTCTTTTAATATTAAAAAAGGCTTGCAGCTGAAAATTTACATTTAAAAAGTAATTAATGCCAATTCAGTAGAAGAAATCCTCAGTTTCCTGTAGGATTACATTGAACTTCAAGCCCTTCATAACTCTAACAAGACTTGATCATCCCTAAGAGATGCTTCATTAGTGTTCAACTCCACAGTATACACATGGTGCTTTACCTCAGTGAACTGATATCAGACCCCTTCCTTCCTTTTTACTCAGCTTGGTGGCCTTCACTCTTTATGTAGATGAGAGAACTTAACTCACAGTTACCAGGTAAGATCTATTCCTTCTTGTTTCAATTAGGGGCCTCTTGAGAATAGACCTGCCAAGACCCAGACAATGGACCCACCACCAACTGCTCATCCATCTCCTGGGTCAGCTGACTTTCCCAAATTTCTTCTCCCATCTCAGGCTTGTTGAGATCCCCGGTAAATAACATTATCTCCCAAGGACATTTCATTCTTCATTTTCTTCTTGATCCACAAAACAAGCCTTTCTTTAATTAGAAGATTGAAGTGATCAGAAGTAGTCTAGCTTCCCATTATTGTTCTGTTATCATAGGAGCCTCAGCTGATAGAAAATTAACTTCTGAAAGGCTTCTTAGCTAAACAGAAGAGGGCATGTGTTAGTCGAAGTATTATTGGGCCAAGGAGAAGTTCTATATTTCTAATGATCTTCTAGATTTTATGTTAGCAAAAGCTTGAAGCAAAATTAAACTTACTGGATTTTTTGTTAAAATGAAAACAATTGAGGATAAGGTAGTCTTGGTGTGAGTATCAATTTCTCATTTCATCACTGTACCATTCAATCATGAACACTCTTCTGTCTCTTTTTTTTTTAGAAGTTAATATATATTTATTTGTATAGCAGGAACATTCAGGTATATAAATAAAGTAAATACTTTCCAATATACAGTAGATCACATTCTTAACACTATATTGAAAAGGAACCTACATGTGCTATTTGATCCTAATCCTAATGTGAAAACACTGATTTAGTGAGGGCTGAGTTATCCTCAAATCTTGGACAGGGACAGGGTGACGGTTAGGAATCATTCATCCATGTAGTATGTAATCGATTCAAATATAAATGCCAGAACTGACAGGAAGTTCACATGTGGTTTTTGATCAGAAGGAAAACTCCAAACTGAATAAAGTCATTTGGTCCTCAATTCTACCTGTTCACTGTAGGTTTGTTCAATGCTCTCTAACTGGACATTCGAAGCAATTCATTTACTAAGCGGCCCACTCTGTGCCAGGCACTTTATATATAGAATCTCCAAATTTCCCAACAAGGACACTCTTACTATAACTATAGGACCGGATTTTTATTTAAGGTTTTTTTTTTTTTTTTTGTTTTTTATGGTTTTTTTTTTGGGGGGGGGTGGAGACAGGAAGATGCCTGGGGCTCCCTGGAGCCAGCCAGCTGTCCTGGAACTCACTCTGTAGACCAGGCTGGCTTTGAACTCACAACGATCCGCCTGCCTCTGCCTCCCAAGTGCTAGGATTAAAGGCGTGTGCCACCACGCCCGGCTTCTATACCCATTTTAATAAATCTGACATGCAAAACAATCACATACCCAAAGCCATTAGCAAGTAATTGGCAAAACTCAAACTCAAATCAGTTCCATCAAACTACAGGCCACACTATAAAAGAGAGTTGAAAATAGATGCAGGGGACTGGAGAGATAGCCTAGCGGTTAAGAGCACCGACGCTCTTGCAGAGGACCCGGGTTCGATCCCCAGCACCCACATGGCGGCTAAGACCCGTCTGTAACTCCAATTCCAGGAGAACTCCAGTTCCAGGGGAATATGAGACCCTCTTCTGACCTCCGCGGCATTGCACGACACGGGTGCACAGACCTGCATGCAGACAGTACATTCATACACATACAAAGATAAATAATAATAAATAAAAAAAAAAACAAAATAGATGCAATCTATATTAGAGCTTAACCTGGAATTAGAACACACGGTCAGTATCCCCAGTATAAATCACTTGTATTTATAATGAATACCTAGGCTATGTTACATTATTGGCATGCATCAGAGATGCAATAGATTCTGGTGCTGCTTTGAGTATCTCCATTGGACAGACATGGAAGCCCTGTCTCTAGGAGCTGGGCAGCAGTCCTCATGCCTGCCCACTATTCTCTGTTCCAGATCACAAGAGCTTGAATGTTTTTGTCTTTTTGAGACAGGGTCTCCCTTTAGTCCTAGCTGGCCTGGATCTCACTATGTAGACCAAGTTGGCCTTGTTCTCACAGAGATCCACCTGCCTCTGCCTCTCAAGTGCTGGGATTAAAGGCATGTACCACCATGCCCAGCCTAGGACGGTTTGGTTCTTATCCACTATAGGGTGCTGGGAATCGAACCTGGGTCCTCTGCAAGAGCAGTCGGCGCTCTTAACAACTGAGCCATCTTTCCAGCCCAAGAGCTTGAATTTCTGATTCCCACCCTCCACCTCAGATTTCTTGGTTCTATGCTCTACAGTGATGCAGAGCAATGTTACAGAGGTTTAACATAAGCTTTTAACAGCTTCAGATGAAGGCATGGGCTGAAGACTGAGATTTAAAGAATCTTTGCCACTTTTGGACTTGTGTATTATCTTGCCAACACATTTGTCTTTAATTGAGAAGTCTGATGATGTACAGTAACTAAAATCAGATCCATGTAATCCCACTATCCAGTCGTCTAAACCCTTACCATGTTGGCCCTCTACTGGTTCCTTATTAATTTCCTCTGTTCCACACTAACTTCCTACCCTACCTGCTTTGAATTATGGCATGATGGTAAACCCAGTGTTTCACCTTACTCTTTCAGCAATCTTCCCTAGAAGCCCGAGCTTTTCTTCAGATGCTCAGAGAATCTGGAGTCTTGCTATGTGTGAACAGACCTCCTTACCTTACCTGGAGAGGACATGTTCTTAAACTTCATTCAGGGTGCTGCTTCCACGATTGGGCCAAACCAGACCTAACAAAGGCTATGTAACATCAGACATTGTCCTTGGATGTCCTACCCACTCTCTAACTTGTATTGGTTATCCCCTTTAAGGTTTTTCTCCTAGGTCCAACTCACTACCACCCTGTAGTACTGCCTAAGCCACCCCATCTGCTTTTCTAATGCCTGATAACCCTTATCTGAACAGCTCTGATATTCCTACCCATGCTAAGCTATATCCTTTCCCTCCCTCCCACTGTGATAAGGAAAGGAAATAGTTGTCTCCCTCTCCAAGTAGCCTATCATCCATCAAATAACTTATTATTAATAAAAGCTAGTCAAAGGGCCCCTACCACCTGGTATCCTAGTGAAGTACTGAGTGATCATCCAGTTACTTGGGGACATATCTTGAGGTATTCAAGTTCTAGGGGGATTGAATTTCAGTGATTGCTGTACCACATAACTGCACCAAGGTGAGGAGATCCAGCAATGGTCTTCTCAAGCCACAGGACTGAGTCCAGGGTAGCAGTGTAGAAACAACTGGACAGCATGCTGCAAGCCCTTCCGGGAAGCGAGGCTAAGAACAGCCCCATTTGCAGCACGGCTTTGACTCTAGAAAAAGCATAAACAGTTGAAAGCACATTCTCTCTTTAGCCCTGCTATCCTCTGCTAGAATGAAAGCCATCAAATCACCACACACCACCCAAATCTGATGTTTCAACCCCTGTAACTCTCAAAGGCAGGAGCCTGATTACTGGGGCTGACTTGCAGATATGTGGTACACTTGATTCTAGCAGCTTCCTTCCCAAGACGAAAGTTACCTCCCACACAGCCTACCTAATGAGTGATCCGAACAGCACTGTTAGCAATGCCAAATCACTAATTGCTCAATCTAAATTAATCAGATATTCTAAATTTTCTCTTGTTTTTGCAAAGGCTCTTATTAGAACAGGCTTAAAAGAATCCAGGTCTCTGTTAATGAGAGCAATAATAATATTCTGCTTTTATGTACTGCCCTACACCCACTAACTCAAAAGCTTACAGTGTCTATGCAGATGAAAGTAGCCTAGAACCAAGCAATTGCCTTTAAATGTAATCACTATAAAGATTTAACCTGGTTCAACCAGACCTAAGCAATATTTTTCCACAAATAGCTATTTAAAATCTGAGTTATATTCATAATGGCTTGGCTGGCTATGCCTAACTTGTTTCACTGTATCTCAGCACCCCAGAATGATAATGCCAAAGAAACACAATGCTTCATTTGAAAAGTCCCTCTGTTGCTTCTGTGTGAGCTAAAATCATATCTATTGGAAAATTTCTTCTCTCAAGAAGACAGCTGACAGCCAAAGTCTAAAGGCAGGGTTGTCTTTCAGATTTAAGTAAAACCTGATAGTTGATTTAAGAATACTCAAAACACAGTCAGGCATGGTGGCACGTGCCTATACTCTCAAGGACTCACTTGAGAAGCAAAGGCAGAATGATTACTGCAAGTTTGAAGCCAGCCAGGTCTGCATAATAATGTTCCATGTTAGCCAAGGCTACATAGCAAGACACTGTCTCACACAAAGAACAGGCAAAGCATAAAACCTTTCATTCACTGTGATGAGGGCCAAGCTAGAACTTCCAATCAAAATAGAATTCTCTCCATTTAAATGGGCCCTAAAGGAGAAAAGCCTTGGGAGGGAATCCAAAGACCTAGATTCAAGCTTTATGTCTGTCTTCTTGCTTCACCATGCTGGTGGAGCTCAGCCCTTCAAATGCAGGGAGCATATGAGTGGTATGAAATTCATGTTAACACTGCCGAAAGCAAGTTGCATTTGTAAAACCTTTAGTTAAGTCCATGAAACACAATACATGGCTCCTAAATCCTAGCTCTTCTTGATTTTACGGCTATGATATTAATATTATTATTATACATAAGTTAAGGCAGGGTAAGAATTAAACACTTAAAGAGAGATTGAGTATATGGGGTAAGGTTTCATGGTGGTACATTTGTACCCAGATGCATTAAGTTTTACATTAAATATGTACAGCTTTTTGGCACATGGTATCAATGGGGTCTTGCAGCTCTTGTGCCCTAAGCACGGGGCACTGATTGGCCGAAGCATCAGGCCCAGAATATGAAGAGTACTATCTGCAGTTATCTTCTAGCCGTAAGGCTTTGTTTGCTTAAGATATAATTCTCAGTACCACTTCAGGTACAAAAGGTCACTTATTTCTGCCCTTGATCACTTTTTGCTTTCTGTTAGCAATGGACTTCATTATGATACTCCCATACATATAATGAACTTTGATCATATTCACCTGTTCTTATTCCCCTTCTCCTTTTCCCTTCTATATCCCTGGGAACCCCATTTTATTTTCTTGTCCTTTTTTACATCCTGAGTTTCACATATGAGAGAAAATATGTGATACTTGCATTTATGAATTTAGTCAAGCTGCTATGGACATTCTCAAAAATTAAAATCAAACTACCCTATGATCCTGCTATAGCACTTCTGGGTTTATACCCTAAGCAATGAAGTCAGCTCTCAAGAGAGATAATTGTAAACCCACGTTTCTCTGAACTACTCACAATAAGCAAGATATGGAATCTGCCTAGAAGTCCATCAACAGATGAATAAAGAAAACATGCTACATATTCATAATAGAAATGTAGTCAGCTATAAAGAAGAATGAAATTATGTTGGAAAATGGATGGAACTGGAGATTATCATGTCAAGTGGAAAAACCCAAGTGCCTCCTGTACTGTCCACTCCTGTGGCCCACAGCAGCTACACGATCAATAGGGGGGAGGCCACGCTATTAGGATAGGAAGTCAGGAGGCAGGAGGAGAACAGTAGCCTGGAAGGTAAGGTAGCACAGTGGGTGGACCTAGACGTGGAGCAGATATGGCATGTTCACAGCTGATATGGCGTCTTCTGTATCTTTCTGGCTTTCCTTTCTTACTCCCTCCGGATAGCAGGGACCTCAAAGGCATGACCCGTGTTCTGTCATGCTGTGTATGGACCAACCATGTCTATCAAGATGGCTGACTTTCTCCCACAAAGAGAAGAATGGCACAGTACAGGTGAAAAGAACCCAGAATCCAGATTCTATTCACTTTGTTAAGTGACCTATTGTTTCAGTCATATTATATTTCAAGTATGGCATTATTAGTTGTGCAATAGATCCAAATAGTGAGAAAAAATACCATACGCAGAGACACATGAGAAAAAAGAATTATAATGTGGCCTTTAACATTTAAATTGTATTAAATTGTTATTTATTTATGTGGAGATATGCAAAGGGGGGGGTGCATGTGAAATACCGAAAGACAACTTAAGAGAATAGGTTCTTTCCCTCCACCCTGTGGATCCCAATAACTGAACTCGGGTGATCAGACTTGGTGGCAGGTGCCTTTAAATACTGGGCCATCTCACCAATCCCTTGTAACTGCCTTATAAATAATCTGACACAGGGAAACAAGGTGATTGAGAGAGTAGAAAAAGGGAAAGTCAAAAAACAAAGAGAAAGGAATCTGGGGAGAAAGCTCTGCAGTTAAGAGTACTCTCTGCTCTTCCAGATGACCTGGGTTCAGTTCCCAGCACCCACATGGAAGCTAGCAACTACCCTTATCTCTAGTTCCAGGAGAACTGATCCCTTCATCTGGCTTCTGTAAGCACCAGACATATACGTGGTACCCAAACACACATGAACACAAATGCTATTACACATGAAATAAAAATAAATAAATCTAAAATAACAAACAAAAGGGCCGAGACCCTATAAATGTGATAGATCATCCAGCGTTTAAAGAGCAGGTAAAAGAAAATATATGATTGCAGAAAAGGAGATCTCAAACAGGAAGACTAGATGTGTAAAGGACACCAGTAAAAGTGCTTCTTGTCAGAAAAATTAAAAGAATCTCATTATTCAAAGGTAGACAAATGTGACTGAAGAAATGATAAAGACTAGTGGTAGAGAGCCTTTAGCATAGAAACACAGAGTCGCCTTGTAGGCCCCTAGAAGACAGATCAGGATACAATTCTGATGTAGCTCTAATAAAGAATTCCCAGACTTCAGCAACTTACTGCAATGGAAATTCACTCCTCATGTCTACTAAACATTCACTGTGGAGCTACGTGTACACTGTGATTGGCAGGGGCTTTACTCATCAGGGCCACTCCAGGGACTCAAGCTGACAAATGTTTATCTCCAAAAGACCTTCAGAGTAGCTGGGTTCTTAAAGCTTCCCCTGAAAGTGACATAGAATTGCTTACACTCCTGTTTCTTGTGCCAAAGCAAGTCATGAAGCTAGAGCTAAGTTCAAGAGAGCAGGACAGCACTGCTACCAGGTGTTAGAATAAAAAGAAACAGAATTGCACCAAGACCTGCACTATTGACATGAAATCACTTTCTGCTTTTCCTATCATGTAGTTCTAGACTAGCAACTCTGTATAGCAGTATGGCAAACAGTTCTTGTCAAAATGTTCTTACAAATTTACGTTAACCATGAGATGCCCACAGTAGAAGAATACAAGTGTCATCATTTTTCTTTGATTGACAAAGGAAGTGAAAAGAGATTGAGTTGAGGGCTTCTTCCCCCTCCCCCATTTAAAGGTGGAATGTAACCAAACACTGTGGCACACCTATCTCAGAGGTAAATAGAGTCAAATAAGGGCAACTCTTTTTTTCTTTTTTGGTATTTTTGAGACAGGTTCTCCCTTTAGTCCCAGCTGGCCTGGAGCTCACTATGTAGATCAAGCTGGCCTTGAGCTCACAGAGATCCGCCTGCCTCTGCCTCCCATGTGCTGGGATTCAAGTCATGTGCCACCACGCCAGGCACTAAAAATGGTTCTTATCCGCCATGTGGGTGCTGAGAATTGAATCCCGGTCCTCTGCAAGAGCAGTCAGTCCTCTTAACTGTTGAGCCATCTTTTCAGCCCCAAAGGGCAACTCTTTAAGAGATAGAAATGCCCCTTTTCTTGGGTCCCCCCCACCGCGGATGCCACAATTAATTTTTCAGGCATTCTATTCTCTCAGCCTGCACTCTGCTTGGAATACCGAGTCCACAGCCCTGATTCAGCTAATGAGATAAAGTTCTACAGAGCCACTGAGAAAGTTCTGAGTCCTCCAGGAATGAAAGCAGTTAGGAAAGTTGATTCTTTGTAGGTTCTTAACTCTGAAAGCAATTCACTGGAGTTTTCCTGTCTGCAAACAACTGATTGGGAAATTGAAATATTTCCCAGACACTTTCCACAGAGCATCAATTTCAATAGATTGGTTTGGCTAGATTGGAGCTTATAGGATTATTAGGAACACTACAGATAATGAACCTCGTGCTTCACAAGTTAGTGACTATCAAAGCACTTTCTGAGTCCTTTTCTACTTCCTTGATCAGAGAACGTCTCTGTGGGTTAGAGTTCAGATGAAGGAGGAAGAATATGCAATAGCCAAATTCAGAACATCATGCGTTGTAGAACGAGTCACAACCTTGCAAGCATCAAGGTGTGTTCTCATTCTAAAGTTATTACTCCAAACAATCAAAAGCCAGTGGCATAATGACTTATAAGAAATAAGATGGGGCTGGAGAGATGGCCTAGCGGTTAAGAGCGCCGACTGCTCTTGCAGAGGACCCAGGTTCGATCCCCAGCACCCACATGGCAGCTGAGAACCATCTGTAACTCCAGTTCCAGAGGAATCCAACACCCTCTTCTGACCTCCGCAGCATTGCACAACATGGGTGAACAAACCTACATGCAGACAGTACGTTCATACACATATGAAAATAAATAATTTTTTAAATAAAAAATATTAATTAAAAAATGAATATTAATTTAAAATTAAAACCTCAAATATTAAACAGAAAAAGACTAAACTGGACTTAATATATAACAAGGAAATTATTCAAGATAGGCAAGAAATAATCTGTAATCTAGTTTTTTGTTTTGACAGTTTGGAAAATGCTGAATGTATTGTGAAAAAAAAAAGAAAAAAGAGAAAGAAAAGGAAATTCTGAAAGCTCTCAGGTACTTTGATAACTGGAAAATTGCTCCTCTAAAACTAAATATATCTGACCTAAGAGTTTGGAGTAATTTTCACTGATGAGGTGAAGCCAAGATTGTGAAATGGGCTGTGATGGAAACGGGGGAGCAAGGAGTGGAGTGTCTGTGGGCTCTGAAAAACAAGGCTTTAACTCAGTCTTTTTCCTCTTCTATGAGTATGTGCAAATAGGTGTAGATGATCTCTAAATCCCACTATATTTTGTGAGATTTTACAACTTTGAGAAGGCAGAGAATAGGCTTCATCACTAATTTGATCTTTTCCAGCTCTTCCAACTAACAGCTGTATGTCTCTGCAATGCATGTACTTTGGCCTCAGTTTTCTTATCAGTAAATTGGGACAACAATAGTCACTCTTTAGAGATTTTATGAGGCCACATATGGTACAAATTCTAAAGCATAATAAATAATTTAAATGGCTATAANATGGGCACTGCATGACATGGGTCCACTTACACACATGCAGGCAATACAAACACACACAAAATAAAAATAGTGAATTTTTCTTTGGTCTTTTTGAGACAGAGTCTCCCTATAGCCTCAGCTGTCCTGGAAGTCGCTCTGTAGACCAGGCTGGCCTTGAACTCACAAAGATCCGCCTGCCTCTGCCTCCCGAGTGCTAGGGTTAAATATGTGCTCCACCACGCCCTGCTAATTTCCTGCTTTCTTTGGAGGGTGATTTAACCTCAGCTCTTTCGAAAGGCTTGGGAGCAGAGATAAAGAGTATCTCTCTTCCTGAGTATTTCTCCATCAGTTCTCAGCTGTGCATCTGGGGTCTGAGATGTATGTGTGCTTGTCCTGGATATTGCACTCTGTGCTCACCTCCTACATCACTCACTTGGACTTCCTCACCATTTCCCCCTTCTCCTTTGTCCTTCTCACTCCCTCATCCATTTGAGAGAGGCTGCCGGCCTGGCCATTTTCAAACAGAAAAACGACAATGAATCTAACTTGAGCACAGAGGCTACTCTCCTGGAATATTTAAATGAGATAAATGATGAACGCCGGTTCCCTGACATATTGGAGTACAGAGAGTCACGTAGAGCTGTCACTCGGAAGAATGGCTTCCAAGCTGCCATCCTGCCACACGGGCAGCACCCTCCCATGGATGTGTATTTCCTGCAGGAGGTGAGTGAGAGAGTCCACACTGCCTAGGGCCCGAATCAAATGAGAACCAGGTATTCCCTTAGAACAAGCTTCCTGAAACTAGCCCCATGTTGGAGGTGAAGAATTGGAACTACAGTCTCTTCTTGCACAAAAATGCATGTAGTTTCCTCTTCGTTGCCAACGTTCCTCACAGCCAGAGACGCTGCTCAGGGTACATGATCCCTCTAAATTGGACTATTGTATTCAAGCTGTCATTTTTCATTTTTAAAACTAGAATCCCTTCAGGTAATCAGTAACCTTGAAAAGAACTGAACTCTACCACACAGGTCTGCAGCAAGTCCTCTGAGAGGCTGGAAAAGTTGCTGGGGAAAAAATATAAACATCAGTGCCCACGCCGCCCTCTGGCTCCTGCAGGTCCCTTACTATCTCCTTCTATCTTCGCCTTGAATGTCTCACAAAGTTTAGACAGGTTTAGGTTATCACTCAAACGCTGTGACTCAAACTCGGGGAAATTGTTCCTGTAATGGAGTTCTCAATTTACTGGTCAATTTCACCTTGATTCCGTGTCACTGTTAGTTCTGTCCAGCCCTTCTCCTTGTATTACACACTCTTAAAAATGTGAAACATTTTCAAATATTTTAAATATCACAGATAATTTTATTCAGCTCATAATCTCCTTCTGGAAAGATAAATAAATTTTTTTCCCCAACAAAAAAGAAGCATTGTTCGCCAGGCTTGTCTTCCATAAATAGCTAAAATCTGCCACCTTCTGGATTTTCAACAGTGGTTCAGACAAGCTGACTAACTTTTCCAGTTCAAGGTTCAGTAATGTAGTGTTACTGCCATCTTGTGGGTAATTCTTAGATTACTAATTCAGCAGAAACAAGAGACCTTTGTAAAAGAACAAATATTCACGCAAAGCAATTTACTCAAACTAAAATTGCAAAAAATTTTTTACAAAGATTTAATTCCCAAAGTCATAATTTATTAAGTAAAAGTACATTTATGCTCATGTTGACACAACATCCTATGAAAACACATTTTTATTTCCAGAGTCAATAAAAATTAGACAATACCCACATTATTTCCACAGTAACTTTGGTCTCCCTCTTCAAGAAGATAAAGAAATTGAGCTATTTCTTGGTTCTTTCATCTCCTTTGTCTGAGGAATAGATTAAGTCAGATTGGTTGATAACCCTTATACTGCAATGAAAATAAGATCAATATTTTTACAATTCTAAGATTTTTAGGTTCTGCACTCTAAGCCCTCCTAGAATGTCTTCTGTGACCAAGGAGAATCCATTTTTAAGAGTACAAGGGAGGGCTGGAGAGATGGCCTAGCGGTTAAGAGCACCGACTGTTCTTGCAGAGGACCAGGGTTCGATCCCAGCACCCACATGGCTGCTTAGAACCGTCTGTAACTCCAATTCTAAGAGAACTTCAGTTCCAGGGGAATCCAGACACCCTTTTCTGACCTCCGCAGCATTGCACGACACGGATGCACAAACCTACATGAAGACAGTACATTCATACACATAAATAAATTTTTTTTAATTAACAAAAAAAAAAAAGAGTACAAGGGAGAGACGAGACAAGGTCCTTGTCACTCTCCAGTCATCTGCAGGAGTACAGCCTCTGAGAGAGGACAGAGTGTGGCAGGAGATGGCCCTTACTGGTGATGTTTCTAGGACCTAATTCATTGCTTCCTCCTCTTGTGTGTTTTGACATCTCCCGAGAGTGTTCTTTGCTAAGATGAAAGGGTTTGGGGGCATCTCTGCCTCTGCCCGCCAGGCCCTCCAATGTCAGAAACAGTCAAAACAGCATGCAGGAATTCCAGTGGGTTGTCAGAAATTTGACAAACTATCTCAGCTGCTGAAAATCTACTCCGTGCTTGAAACACAGTCAAGGAGACACTGCATATTCTCAATACGCTACCCAATTTCGCTTGAGAAAATCAAAAGCCATTTAAAGAGTTTCCTGGCTGAGAGAGTTAGAGGCGCCACCCTTACCCTCCATCACTTCTTTCTCTTTCCTTCAGGGTAGCTGCCTCGCCTCAGCTGTAGCCCCAAACAATTCCTGGCAGCCTGTGTTCTCTATGATCATGTGATTCTGATATGGGGTGACACCTCACGTACGCTCAGGTCACTGTGGACCCAATCCAAGTCTCATTGGAGAAAGAATCCTTGCACTTGCTGATCCATCATCTTTCCTTGTTTAATTTTATGCTTATTTTAGTTTGTCTTGGGTGAGGAAGAGTTGGGGTTGAAAGTAGAAAATAAGTGAGTCTGATCAGTGCAAAAACACTGCACCTGAAGCCAGACCGGAGCGCCACAGCGTCTTAAAACACGGAGCAGCAGAGCCGTGGTCTGGCCCGGCATCCAACCCACTTGGGAAGTCAAGGATTTCAGCAGTGCTTCTAGCCAGGATATTACTAACAAGGCCCCAGCCAGGCCGATATTGATCACCGAGCTGCAGCTACTACCAGGTATCAATTCCTCTCTCCTTCCTCAGTGCACTCTGCAGGCGAGGTGCCCCACAGCCATCCTCGGGTCAGGCTTGAAGAACAATAGCAGCAGCACGGAAGGAGGAAGCCGCACTGTGCTCCAGGGCTTTGGTGACCTTCTGAGCACACACAGCTTAGGTTTTACTCTTAAGTTCTACGTGCTGGTGTCTTCCTGGTGAAGGCTCTGGCTTTCCAACCCCCGGGACCATAAGTAAATCTTCCCCAATCCCCTATTTCTCAGGTCTTTCAACTGGAAAACTAAAACGGGTTTGGAGGAGTCTTTCGGTTTGCTTAAAGTGGTTGTTTCCGGAGCTATCGGCTCTACATATATTGGCTCTTATAATAGATATTAGGGTCTCAGGGTGGAGGTGTGAGTTACAAGCAGAAGGATGTTACAGCACCAGATATGCACAGTGGGCAAGCTGTGAAAGAACAGGAGCCGAGAACTCAGAGGGTGATTTTGCTGGAAAATAAGCATGATTCTGAGGGTCACGAATTTCCAATGTATCACACACATGTATACACACGCACATGCACCCACTCATACACACATGCACATACACACACGCATATATGTGTGCATACACGCGCATGCGCACACACACACACTCACACACAATCATAAACATCCATGGTTTCACTTTTTATGATTTCAGCGACTCATGGTTAACTATGGTCCAAAACTGTTAAATAGAAAATTACATAAATAATCCATGATTGCTTTCTGTGCTGAAATCTCACTCTGGCCTGCTTAGATAGTAAATTATCCCTTTGTCCTGAATATCCACACTGTATATGCTGGATGGTGTCACAGTGCTTATATTCAAGTAGCCCTTCCATACATGCCTAACTCTATAGTAACCTAAAGAAGATGGACACAGCACAATATAAGAGAGAGAAGGGAAGAGAGACCACAATCATATCACTGCATCATGTGAATACACTGTTAGAATTGTTTTATTTTATAATTTATATTTTGTAATCTTTTTTGTTTATTTAAGGAATTTTTATGTATGACTTTTATTGAAATTTTATGCATTCCATACAAAACATCTTAATCACCATTATACCCCTTCCCATCTGTCTCCTATAGCTCCCCTGAACAGATGCATGCTTTCATTCTGTGTCATATATGTTAAGGCCTATGTACTCAAGTTTGTGTACCCAGACGACCCTCAGGACAAGTTTATCCACTGTTTACTCAGCCTATCTAGAGTCTCTCCCTTGATAGTTCTTTGGCTAAGGTTGGGGCTTGCTGCCCATTTCCCCAGTTCTATGCTGGGCTTTTGCCCGATTGAGTTTCCATGGGTCTTGTGCATGCTGTCACCATTGCTGTAGGTTCATATGAGCAAGATTCCAGGAGCTTATAAAACTGTTTCCATGTAGTAATGCACCTCCTCCCCTGGCTCTTTCTGTCCCCTCTTCCTCAGTGGTCCCTGATGTTTATAAACTAAACCTTATCATGGGTGAATATGTGTATATATATATATATATATATATATATATATATATATATGGTGTGAATATATCTATGAAAAAATGTATATATATAGGGTTTTTTATTATTCATAATTTTGACACCCACTGGGCACCTTAGACTATATCCACATTAGATAAGGAGGAACACTGCATATAAGCTTGCTCTGATAATTCATTTATGCCACATTTGGTGCTAAACATCAAGACCTGAAAACATTTACTAGATTCAAGGTCTTCTTGGGCTAGAAGGCAAAGGGGACCATTTACACAACAAACTGTGGAATGAATGCCATGGTAGATGGAAAGACCACAGTTAGGTAAAGGAAGACAGCAACTCAACATTTTCTGGAAAGAGTCAGAGAAAGCCCACACAGAGAAGATGATACTGACAGGGCCTTGAATAATAAAAAAGACAGGCAGGGAGAAGACAGAGACCCAGAGAATCAGGGCCTGAAGAGAACTAGAGAGGCCAGGGCCTTTGCATAGGTCCAAGCCACTGAGGCAGATGAGCTCCTGAGTAGGGGTGGGGCTTAGGGGCTGGAGAAGTCATGTGGTTGCTAACAGTTGAATACAAGATGTCCTACCAAGCAGTAGGAAGAGGGAGCTGGCAGAATTCTTCAAAGACATATTTTAAAATGTTTTAGAGATTAGCTCTGGCAATCGTGATGGAAAATGATGCAGGTGGAGAAGAAAGAGGCTAGAGACAGGAAAACCAGGTGAAAGGCTACTTTGGTGTGTAAGTGAAAGGCAAAGAATTAGAAAGGGAGAGTAAGAGACAGAAGACTCTGTAGGAAAATTCAAAGAATCTGATTGGAGATAAGGCTAATGATGACTTCCTTAGATGATATGGCACTGGGGACCAGTCTCCTAGGTTAAAGAGGGAAGAGGGATGGAGAAGGGCCTGGGAGATTCCCGTAGGGTGAAGTAAATTGAGACTTGCCAGCCCATACACTAAAAACAGAGAAGCCGGACAGATAGAAAGCTCATAGGTGCAAGAATAAGTGGAAATTATGACTGCAATATGAGTTACAGATTTCAATAGCAGATCTCCGCCCCTGTGGGCCGTGGTTCAGCGGGCTCCTCCCAGGAGCATCCTTTGCATATCCTAAGTGTCTGCCCTTCTTCCTTTTACCACTGGCATCTGCAATCTAGATGCCACCTATGCTGAAGCTTTGTAGGGAGACAATCATTAGAGTTGTCTCCAAAAATGCTACAAGCTCTACAAATCTTGAAGCTAAGCTTTACTAAGCCATCCACGCCAGAACACTGTCCATGACATGTAGCCTGCCAAGTCTGGACATAGGTTTAACTGCCTTAGATTGATAATTTCACAAGAGCACTAGAATGTTAGTTACTATATGCCATCCCTTTGGGAAGGTGAGAAAACTAATGCTTAGAATTTTGAGGAAAGGGCATGACTTCAAAATCAGACTTGGGACCCCATGCTTAGAACCTTCCTTTTAGACAAAACATATTCCTGAGTATGTGTTATGTACCAGGTACAGTTCCAGACACCAGCAGTTGATAAATGAATAAGACAGACAGATTCCCCACCCTCCTGGAGCTCCCGTTCTATGTGAGATGGATGGCCATAGGCACTGGTGCAGGCATAAATAAATAGGATCTTCTCCGGTAATGACAAGGCCCTTTTCCAAGTGCCTCCTTGTATAGCTTTTGGACTCTGCAAGGCTGAACTGCAAAATTCCATGATCACAACACAAAAGCCTGATGGTTAAGAAGGAGGCACACCCACGCAGCAGGTCTGTCTGCCGTGTTTGTGCTGCACCTTCCCACCAAGCACTTGAAATGTGTTAAATAATCATTGCCATTCCACTGCAAGTGCATTTCTCTTTTATTTTAATCCTATTATAGAATTTTCTGATGGCAACCTGCTGTTAGAGTACATCTAACTATGTTAAAGCTCCCCAGGCCCTGAGCATGAAAGAACCTCTTCAGAACACACGCTAGGACAGGTCTACCTTGTTAGCATGGAAATGAAAATAAAAGACTCTGCTTTGGGGCAAGGAGGAGGGGGCCGGGTATTCTAATACTGGTGCTTAGGAGGTGATCTCTCCTTGATCTCCCCTTCATGCTGCAGGTGGCAGGGTGGGATGATGGGAAGGATTCTTTTCTATATTCTATCCAGTACCTGGTGTTGGTGATAAAGAAATGAAGACTAGAAATATAACTTGCTACCTGTTAGCTCATCAGGTCATCTCCAAAGCTCTGATTCTCTAGTTGCTTCTTGAGACAAGGGTGTTAATGGTCAGTTTACCTTACATCTCACTCCCTAGCACTGGTGCTATTTCAGCAAGAATGTGAGAACAGGCAGCATTAAAATGCACAGGTGAACATCTCTCTCCACCTGCAATCTCAGGTGCATAAAATGTAGTCTGGCTTGCCACAAATAGCAGTTTTCTCTAACTTATCGAGTTCCTTTTCCTAAAACAAAGTTATGCCTATAGGTTGCCACAAAAATTGTATTTTAATTAACTGTCTCTAAAAAATTATAATACAGATAATATTGTATTATCAATAAAAATTGGAAAATATTTAAGGCAACACAGCCTTCTAAGCTTCAGTCTTTATATCCAAGAGAATAGGTTATCAATGCTGTGAAGTTCATAATGGAAGTTCACTTGCATAAAGGTACACTTGCTCATGTTTTGGGTGGTAGTATTACCAATAATTAGCTATTCTGTGTGTTCTGAAATGCCAGTTCCTAAGAAAATTGCGTACAATGAGCAGGTTCTCCTGTACAGATAACACTTCTTTCTTTTCATCTTTTTGTCTCAAAGAACAATGTTATATCTCAATGTATGTTTAGGGGCTAATATAAAGAACATAAAGTATTGATAATACATCCCAAACACTACTGATGAATTGTTTTTATGTGAACAACAAAAAATGGTAACAAGGAGATAAAATCAGATTATTTTAAAGATAGTTTATCTAGGAAAGAGAGAGAGAGAGAGAGAGAGAGAGAGAGAGAGAGAGAGAGACTAAGAACACTGGATTCATTGCTGATGTGGTACCATAATATACAGTTCACAGTTCACTCCCTTAAACAATAGCCTAGAAAATTATGCTGAGTGACTTCCTCAATTTAGGAGTGATATTTAAAACACTATATTTAACAATTAGCCAGGTATAAACCAATAGTAGACTTTTACTAGACCAGTATATTTGTCATGAGTATAACCAATCATTCTCCTGCCTTAATCAATATAATGTTCCCCTGCAGATTACAGCATCATTGCACCCAACACAAGTTCTTACTGAACACATTTTATAAATGTCAGATATCCTGGGAATAAATGCTAGGGTTGATAGAATAAAAAGACATGCTCTTGCCCTCAAGCAGGTCAGAGTCTAGCAAATACTATAAAACACAGACAAAACAATGCAGAGTGGAAAACATTCAGTGTTTTAAGAGGAGTATACACAAAGCATTGTTTCTCTAGCTGTAGGAAACAGGTAACATTTCATGGAGGAAACTATACTTTAAATGGCACTCGAAAGGCAGATGGCGTTAGACATACACGTCAAGGAAAGAGGCACTCCCAGGGTGGGAACATCAGTGATAACTCAACTACAGGAAATTATGACAAAGAGATTGCTTCAGAACAACTGTATCACAGAACTAAAGTCCTGGTACAAGAGACAGAAGCTGGGAGGTAGCCTGAAGTCAAATCACAGCAAGCCATTGTGCCGGAGGGAGGAAATTGGGCTGGATTCCGTAGGTGATTCCGTAGGTGTTGGAGCACATTCAAACATTATTTCAGCAGGACAGTAGCATGAACAGAGCTTCCTCACCAAATAACTCAACAATATTTTAACCTTAGCGGGTAACGGTGGCAGGAAGCTGGCCCCTGAATGCCAAGCTCAACCTCAAAGGTCAGGCACTGGGTTACATGGGCCTCTTGCACCTGAGCCTGGAGAAATAACTGCTTATTCAGGCTGTCAGTCAATGGCTTGCTGGAAGCACCCTCTGTGCAGGGCCAGCATAGAAAGCTTCCCCTCCTTAGCCCTTAGCAGCAGGATTTCACTCTGCCCCACAACTGTCATCCAGAGCCAAGACTTAAAAAAAAAGAAAAGAAATTCTTCAGAGGATATGAGAGAGCGGTCTGTGGGCACCTCCCACTTTTACTGTATGTTTTTGAGAGCTTGGCTGACAAGGCTGGTCAATGTTGATTTTTCTGCATGAGATAGAAAAACAGAGGTCTGTTGATTTTATGTTTTATAGCTGATCGATGGGGTCAGAGTGAGGCCTTTGAGACACGCTGAGCAAGAGGATGCATGGTGCATTTGATGACCTCATTTTTCGTTGTGTCTCCTTCTGGGAGGAAGGTCAAGGCGAATTCCTGTTTCAGACTCACATGGCTCAGACAATGTCACTGGGGCTGAAGAGACAATGATGAGGGTGTTTCCAGCCAAGCTGAACAACGAGAGGTGACATTTAAGGGCTTTTGAAGAAATGCTGCACTTTTGGTTAGGAGACCCCTCCTGTACCTGCATTTCTGCAGGCTCTCCACTTGCTTTTTATATCCTCGAAGGCTCTATGTGGAATTGCTGAAAGGTGGAAAATATGCATACCCCTTAGGCATTAGGGAAGACCGCAAGGGCAGGGAAGAATCTGCTGAGAACTCAGGAGACCTGGCTGGCCAGTAACCAAGCATATAAATTCAAGCCCTAACTGTGCTACCTTCACCAAGCCTCCTAGCCTTTATTTATGTAATACTGCTACAAATAATAGCTACCAATTATTAAGTACCTTCAGTGCTAAATGTACCACTTAGATATATTGCATCGGATCCTTGTAAAAACCTCTAAGGAAGTGACCATTGCAAAAGAAAATGAAGTTCTCAAGGGTTAAGTAGCTGGCACAAGGCCATGTAGAAGTAAGCAACAGAAAAGTCTTGAGCGCCCCAACTCATCCGCTCCTGACTGCCGTGGTGGATCCTCTTCTTCTTCACGTTCTTCACTGTGTTATGGCAATAAGCACTGTAAGAATCAAAACCAAACCACAGGGGCTTGGGAGACGGCTCAGAACAATGCTTGCCTTGCAAGTGCAAGGACCTGAGTTGGATCTCTTGAACACACTTTTATTTTATTTTATTTTTGATTTTTTAAAATAATATTCATTGACTTTAGAGAGACTTGTACCAGTTTGTTGTAATCTGCATTTTGAAAAACACAAAATATTTAAAAAATGGTTTGAAGTTTTTGTTAAGTATACAGTAAGCCAGAATTTAATCATTAACAATTTTGAACACACTCTTTTAATAGAGAGGAAAGGAGCTGCTGGAGAGATGGCTCAATAGATAAAGTACTTGCTGAGCTAGCATGAGGCCCTGAGTTCAAATCCTCAGAACCCACATGAAAGCCAGACAGGGAACTCAGGTGTGTAATCCCAGTGTTCTTTTGTGAGATAAGAGGGGGAGCAGGAAAATCTTTGAAAGGTCACAGGCCGGCTCACCTGGCGTAGCAGCAGTGAAGAAGATACCCTGCCTCAAGAAAGATGGAAGGTGAGCTTTAAATCCCAAGGTTGGGGGCTGGAGAGATGGCTCAGTGGTTTAAGAGGACCAGGGTTCAATTCCCAGCACCCACGTGGTGGCTAAGAACCATCTTAAAGCTGTGAGGGGTGGCACATGCCTTTAATTCTAGCACTTGGGAGGCAGAGGCAGGCGGACGTTGGAACAGGTGAATCCCTGAGGGTGGCTGGCCAGACAGCGAGCATAGCCAACATGACAGAGCATGCCTCGGAGCAAAGGTGAATAGAAATAAAGGAACAGCGCCTGAAGTTGCTTTCCGGCTTCTATGTGCAGGCACACACCAAGCCACACAATATGGCAGGCAGCCTATATACCATGACAGGCTGGACAAATAGAAAACATCACTGCCATGATGGGCTCTCTGCCCCTTTAGTTAGGAGCAAGTGGGTTTAGATGTGAATGCACACTCAAAAGCCAAAAAATTATGATACAAATTGAACTATGAAAATAAAATTCTTTTTGGTGTTTATAGGACCACCAGGGAAGCAGAGAACAAGAAGGACCACCCTGGGGTCCACAGGAGACATTCCACGAGGGAAGGAGGGCACAGGGCCTTTTGACGAGAACAAAAGGAAAGAGACATGTACAGAGACACGGCTGCTCAGCTCTGCTGTGCAGGGGATACGGTCCCTGCCCCACCATCCTTCCCCTCTCTTCCACTGATAAAAGCTTTACTCCAGTGTTGAGCTCTTGTTCAGTTTGCATGTAAAAGCAGCACCGTGTGGCCATCATTAAACGTCTCATGACTAGAGGCTGCAATAAGACACTGATTGTCCCATTAAGCAGCAGATTGAATAAACAAATGCAGTTCATTCTGCCCATAGCCTGACATCAGAGGATTACTGCTGAAAGCAATTGATCTGCAAGGGTTTTGCTTCAAGTTTCAGATTCCACAGAGCCCCACTAAGTCACAAAGAAATAGATCTCTGTGAATGGCTTGCCACAGACACACAGGGGTTAATGAGCTCCCCCTTCATCTACCACCCACGCCCACCCCAGAAAGCTTCAGAGGGTCCCAGTTGCTGTTCATCCTTCATGGGTACAAAGCCACCAGTGCAACCAACCGCAGCCTTGGCCTCCCGAGAAATGACAGATTTAAAGGAAGAAATTTTGTGCACTTGCTAGAGGCGAGTTATTTTAATATAATGCCGAGATGACAGCTCTCCACATTTAATCATCAGACTCCTGATTTTTTTGCTATGACATTAGAATTTCTCACAATTGGAGAAAAATGTTTCTTTTCCACCCATGCCTGACAGTTGCATATTTGCAAAAAAATGTCTGTAAACTTTTCCAATTATTTTTAATAAAACATAAGTGATTGTCTACATAAGGCTTCCTTTCCCTCATCTGTGGCCCAGAGCAAAGAGAAGCAACTGGACTGCTTGTAGGCCAGGTCCCTGAGACTTTTGTCACTTCTTCATGCTACCAACTTGCCACTCAGAAGGCTGCTACTGTCTTTGTCACCTGTGTTATGACCATTTCTCTTTTAGGAGTATTTGTGATCAGTGCCTGTCAGAGAGACTGCATTTGATTATCTGTGCCTAAGTGGGTTGGCACAGCCTGTTTAGCAGCCAGTCATGAGCACAGACATCTCAGGATTTGTTGGTCATTAAATGGACATTTGCATAACTCTCTAGTTTGCTGATACATACAGCAAGGTAGGTCTGTACTATTCTCACTCTTATTTCCCTTTAACAGATAAGAAGCTGACAAATAAGATGTTACAGCTCAATTAAAGAGGCCCAATGGAGCACTGCCAGGACCACGCCCATCACACAAGGTACTCCATTCACTTCTTCCTCGAGAAAACTTTTAGTGTCTACTGTCTTGAGGCTCTGAAGTTGCAAAAATAAATAATGCTTGAGACCTTCTCGAGAGGCGTTAACAGATAGATAAGTAAATAAATGATCTGAGCAGAAGGTGAAGAGCAATACAATCTAGTTGAGCTCAGAGTGTCCTGGAAACACTTCTATGAGTGAGTCTTCCCTGGGCCTGGGAGGGACTTGGGTGATAACTCTTGAGGATTGGGAGAAGGCACTAGGGTCTGCCTGCAGACTGAAGTACACCAGCTGAGGCAAAAGCCGTGAACAAACACGGGAGGTTTCAAGAGCAGGGTCTCTGAGAGTGTAGGTAGGTCTGTGAATAGAGAACACATCAAAAAGTAAATGAGGGGCTGAGGTATACCCAAGTGGGAAAATGCTTGCCTAGCATCCCCCAAGCCCTAGGTTGGATCCTAGCCATACACAAACCAGGTGTGATGGTACATGCCTGTGATCCCAGCGCTCTCAGGGTCCAGATCATCCTCAGCTGAATGGTGAGTATAAGGAAAGCCTGAGATACATGAGACCCTGCGTTAAAAAAAGTGAGAAGGGAGATGAGGTTCAGAAGCAGATGACCTTGGTGGCTCTCTAACTACTGTAGGTCTGAGCTCTACTCTAAAGAAGGTTGGACTAAATCTTTACATGTCACCAGCCCTCCTCTCTTTGCCCTGTAGAAAGGGCAACTCAAGCTATATAGCCTCTTGGGGCAACACCAACTCACTGGGTGAAGTTCCTTCCCACTACCCACTGGGAGAAACCAATCAGGGAGCCTTTCAATGGAGAAAAGAAGCCCAAAGACTAAAGAAATCACTTCTGGCACTTGAGTAATGAGGAGAGAACTTTGCTCTTATAAGAGGAAACTAAAGAAATCGTCCTATTCCAGGACGGCTGTTAAATAATTCCTCGCCTGCCCATTAGCACTCAGCCCACCTTCACTCGCAGCCTTCTCTACTGGGTTTTGCCTAGCCGCACCTTATTAACTGGAGTGTGGGTCTCTGAGAAAACCAGACCATCATTAATAGCCCTTTCCTGTCACTGAAAAGAGAAGTGCTGATCAGCATCCTCCCAGGAGGATGATAAATTACAGCCAGGGAGCCAGCGCGGGTGCCCCAGGAACCACCACCTCCTTCTTGTCTCATTTTCACCTATTTCCGAAGGCAAAGCTAGGACTTGAGAACTGGTGCTCTTGACAATAACGGGAGGCATTTTGCAGATCTGGATTAGTGTGTAGATTGTACTCTGGGTACATAATTAATGCTTCTTTCCAGCAAGCTGTATTCCAAAGCTCCATTCACCAGAGGCAACAAGCAGGGAATGTTCAAGGTCTACCAAGGAGGACCCCGGAGACAGTCGCATCCCAGATCCATCGCTGGCTGTGTTTGACCAAGAGCATCTCGCCCAACATGAGGGACAATGCTGACAGTGCTAATGGGCTAACTCCCAGCCCCACCTTCTGGAATGCCTGGACGAACTGTTGCTCTGTAAAGGCAAAGTATTGTTCCCAGCAAGGCAGGAAGCCTGTTTCTTTACCAAGTGTGTGGTCAATCCTGCAGCTACTAATACCTGCACTATCTTTGCAAGCTTGCTTCCTTCTCTTTCACTGTACTAAACTGAGATACAAATGAAACTAAAAAGAACTCAAGCTCTTTTACAAGCTATATACCTCAAAAGGGAAGGAGGAAGAAAAATATCTTGAGATGACTATTTATTCTGCAATGCTCAGTCTAACCACTACCGTACCGCCTCTCCACAGGTTCCCAAATGAAAATTTTTCAGGGCTATGTAACACACTGAAAGTTTTCAGAACAGATCCATGGAAAGTTACTTAGCACAGTTGTCTCCATAATTGTGACACATTAGAGAAGTGTGTGATGTTCCCAGGCCCTCAGCCGAGCACTTGCCAGTGTGGTAGGATAGCCGCAAGTTAGGATTCTGCACCACAACCCATTAACACCAGCAGGGAGATGGCTGTCTGACAGCCACATTCCCAGCTGGGTTCTGAAGCTTAATCCTATTTGGTTTAATGGATTTGTTTCCTGAATCAGATGGTCATGAATAGAAAGGGGATAAAAACAGTACTACAGTGATGCCTTTGAACTGACCTGGTATGCCCATCAAGGGGACTATCTTATCCCCACCCCTGTGTCTATTCCTCCAGAGTGCTTGCCTACAAAGTGCATGCGAGCCGCTAAGAGAGAAAAATCAAGCAATGGTCCGACACAGCTCCAAAGCCTAATAACCACAACAGCAAACTAAACTGGTGCAATAGTGGGGCTTTTCTCTAGGCGGTAATCAACAGCTATCTAATTGGACTTAAAGCCCTCTCCAATGGGAGGGAACTCATGGGTAGCACTGTAAATACAGACAAATACACATGGCTGGAAAGGTCATAGATCCCAGAGAAAACTCTATCTCTGTCCTATTGCTAGACAAAAGAAATTTCTTACTATATACTAAATATGGGTCCTTCTTCATCAAAGAAGCTTCCTTTGCAGCAGATGGAAGCTATTGCAGAGTTCCACAACTGGTCACACACAGGAAATATATATCTGAGAGATGCCCAGCTGTAAGTGACATATCTACAGTGGGATCTGTACACCTAAGGCTCATGGAACTTAAAACAGGGAAAAGAGAGAACAAAAATATATCCCTCAACTCTCACTAGTGAAGCTTCTTCATGTAATAATAGTGTGATGCAGACAGAAGGCCACACTTAATAAGTTTTAGAGAACAAGAGACACCAGAGTACATGTACCTGGATAGAACTCCTATATTAAACCTCACCTACCCATGGCTCAGGGACCATGGCAGAAAAGGAGGCAGAAAGATTGTAAGGGCCAGGATTGGTGCCTGATCATAGGAAATAGCTGGAAAGGTCATAGAGAACTTGCTCATATGAACTTGCAACAGTGGTGACAGCATGCACAAGACCCATGCCAACTCAGTCAGACAAAAACCTATCATAGAATGAGGGAAATGGATAGCTGGCCTCTACCCTAGAACGAATGGCAACTGATTAATGCTTGGAGAGGGAGAGTAGATCTTCTTTAAGGAGTGACTCTGGATAGGCTAACTAGATTCCAGTGGATAAACTCACACCAAGGGACGTCTGGGTACAAATGCTTGACCACACAAGCCTTAACATATATGACAGAATGCATGAACTACATTAGGCAGCATGGGCAGTGCAGATGGGGGAGTGGGTCTAAATTTGATTAAGACCTACTATATGAATTACATAAAAACTCAATAAAAATATTTTTTAAGAAATTTAAATCCCAACTTTACAATCTGTGAAATTTTGTACCATTTTCCTAATGTGTCTGGGACTTAAGATTATTGTGCCTCTGGGTGATTTTTGTAAGAACTGAATATGGGGCTGGAGAGATGGCCTAGCGGTTAAGAGTGCCAACTCTTCTTGCAGAGGACCCGGGTTTGATCCCCAGCACCCACATGGCAGCTGAAAACCATCTTTAACTCCAGTTCCAGGGGAATCTGACACCCTCTTCTGACCTCCACAGCATTGCACAACACAGATGCACCAACCTACAACCTACATGCAGACAGTACATTCATACACATACAAAATAAATAAAATTTAAAAACTGAATATGAAAAAATATATGATGGACTTAGTGCAAAGTAGGCTGTCATGTGGATTTCCAAACCTTCCTTTTCCTGCCCATACACCTTAGTTAAACACTCGTGAACACTCATGAGCCACAGTATTGCCTGGTGAATTGCTCATGGCAATTCAGCATCACTTCTCATTATTCTCCTTCTCATTACCAAGATGCACAAAGGAAAAGAGCAGAGTGCTCCTCCTGTGATCATCACTATCCAGAAACATACCAAAGAAGGTCACGAATCAGCAAAATGTTAAGAATACTAGTTTATGTATGAAAAATATTTACTAAAAAAGCCTTAATTAGCCAGAGCTCAGTAATGGAACCATTTAGTGAGAAATTATTCTCCCCCAATTTAAAAAATTATGAAACAAGAATAACAAGTCTTTTTGAGTATAAGTTTTAAATATTTTTATTCTTTGACACTTTCATGTGTGGTTGTGCTATTTTCCAGTCATTTCATTTCCCATTATTCTCTTTCATCTCTCTCCCTCTAAAATCTTTTCTTCCCAGCAATTCATCTTCCTGCTCCGATGTCTTTTTTAATTCGCTGAATCATGGTTTCTTGCATGTACACGAGTGGTTTTGTTTTGTTTTGTTTTGTTTTTGTTTTGTTTTACTGGAGCACGGGCAACTTATCAGTGTCAACTATTAACTGCCCATAGTCTCTCATCAAAGGTGGAGACTCACAAGCCCCTCCCTCCTGCATGATGAAGTGGTAAGGAGGCCAGTCTTGTGCAGGTCTTAGGCAGGTATCCACAGCAGCAGTGAACTCCATGACTTCAATGTCGGGGTCCTATCCAGACACAGCTTCTCAGCATTCCTTCCCAACCTCTGACTCTTACATTCTTTCAGCCCTCTCTGCCAAATATTCTCTGAGCTTTAGAAGGATTATACAGATGTTGCCTTCAGGGCCAAGCACTCTGCGGTCACATATTCTCCACTCCTTGACCAGTTGTGAAGTACTGTATTAACAGTTGCCCATGACAAAAAGGAGCCTCTCTGATAAAGGCTGAGAACAGCTCCAATCTATGGATAAGTATTTAGAACGCAATTTGACAATCCAATTGTAAAGAGGTTGGTTATCCCCATAATAGTCATGCCATTATTTCACCAGTGGGCATATCTTGCCAGGTAGGTCATTATTGTAGTTCGTAGAGTCCACAGCTGAATAGGATTATTGATGAGCACCCCCCCAACACTTTGCATATTTCCTTCTGGCATTATGAAAGTTAGCCAGCAGGGAGGAAACAGTAAGCTCAGATCCAGCCTGATTTCTCAGTGTTCTGAAACTCAAGTGTCTCTTCAGCAATAGGATCTTAAGATCTAGAAGAACAAATAGAATGTGTTACCTCGTGAAGTAAAGAGAGCTCCCTATCACTAGATATATTCAAGCAGTTCTAGACATGCAGCTGTGAGAAATGCTGCAAAGAGGATTAATGCATGGGCCAAGGAGTTCATGAGGTCAGTGATTTTCAAATGCTTTTAACAGCAGAACATAAAAGGCAATTGTACAGCTACTAAGGGTAAGAGAAGTGGGATGTTCAGATCTGTAGGAAGACGCAGTTTGAATTGGGGGCTAGTTCTCAGCTAGCACCCCTCAGGGCACCATGTGGATGGGAGTCAAGGGATTTCTCTGACCCCACCCCAAAGAAGTGCAAACAGCGTGGCCTGGGTGTGTGATGCTGGGTGTGGTGGGCGGCAGTGTGCAGTGGCGTGGAATTGGGGGGCCTGTGATTGGCTCTGGGAACTGATGTCATTTGGCTTATAAAAGCAGGCTGCAGTGGGAAATAAATCAAATTCTCCATTAACATCATTACAGAATTCCCAGCAGTCATTTTTTTAAAATTTTTGCATGCATACTAGCCAAAGCAGGGCTGCATTTTCGTTCAGGTGGCCAGTGGGTTGGAAAGAGGTCCCATTGCAGACCACCAACCTGGATAGCTTGTGTTGTGAGTGGACATAGGCTAAAGATAGGCTATCAGCCATCAGCCTGAAATTCCTGTCCAGGGGTCAGCAGTCTCTGGGCAGGTGGGAAATCATGGCCAAGAATGGGAAAACGTGTCTCATTGTCCCAGGCTAAGGGTCTGAGGTGGAAGTATCTGGCTGGTCTCTGTGCTGAGAGGCTAGTTCCCTAAGTGGCTTCAGACAGGTACTGTGTTCCCCTTCCCTTAGCAGGGCTGAGTGGTACCTGTGCATTACAAAGAAAGCTTCCTACACAGATCCATCTATGAGGCCCTAAGGGATCCTTATGAAGTTTTAGGTCTCCACAAAACTCTTTCTTAAAAACAACTGACCAAATCATCTTTAAACTTCTGTAATCTGTGACATTACTTCCACCAGTTTCATCATACCTTGCAGTTGGTCTTTCTGTGCACACGTATTATCTTACAGAGTGATTTACAGTGCAAGCTCAGACTAATATTCACTATGACTTACAGTGATGTGTACTTGGTAGCCCAAATAAGGTGAGCTTGAAATAATTACATTGTAACTACAGTAGTATCATGGAAAGTAAGGTGAAGGATGCTAAGAGGCTGAGGAAAGGGGTTGAAAAGAGAACATGAGAAATATCAACATTCTGTAACCTCTACATGGGAGAAGCAGTATATTTCTGAGAACTACCTTCTGAGTCCAAGCAAATATAACCTTTAAATTCTGAGGCTCAAATTAGGGCAGCAGCTCAGAGAACAATTTAAAAGGCAGAATGTAGAAGTCATTATTTTTTGGTAATAAACATCTACAACTAAATTTTGCAGTATGCATTCCATAGTAAAGTGATGACCTAGAATCTAGCTACTCTCAACACTGAACAGTAATAAAGCTGAAGAGAAAAGTGGCTGGCGTTGTAGCAGGATGGTCTATGGAAACTCATTCTGAAGATATAGATTATGTGCAACCAGCAACAAATAACCAAAGTTTCTTCTGTGTTTGTAAATTAGCTCTTTCTTATACAGGGGCTTCTGGTTTTTCTATAGCAGGCAAGAGTAGGAATTGTATTGATCAAGTCCTTAAATTAAACTACATAATTCTGTAATTTTGTTTTTTGGTCTTTTCGAGACAGGGTCTCCCTGTAGCCCCAGCTGTCCTGGAACTCACTCTGTAGACCAGGCTGGCCTTGAACACACAAAGATCTGCCCGCCTCTGCCTCCCAAGTGCTAGGATTAAAGGTGTGAACCACCATGCCCAGCAATTTGGTAATTTTAAATAAAAATAAGTGTAATATTGCAGAATGTAGCACATATGTATATATGTGTATATCATAGGATCACTGGAAAGTGGCAAAAGAATTTATTCTGTCACAAACTCTTAAGAGTTATTCTCAAAAATTCTACCCCAAAACTGGGTCACTGAGAGAGCTGCTGCCATAGCAATTCACTCCCAAACCCTGTAGGCTCCGTCTGACTCTCTGGTGAGAGATGAGTCCCAGATGAAAGCTTCACATGTTTGCATTTGATTAGTGCCACCTCATCATGGGCAGAGCCTCAGCTGCAAAGGAGTATGGGGAATGTGATTATTAGAGCAATCATATCTTCTTGAGGACAAGAAGACAGTTCCAGAAGGGGGTGGATTAGAAGAGCTATAGAGCAGGCTAATCCATAGTGCCCTTGACTAAAATAAAAGAAGAAAAAAAGAAAGCAAAGAAGATCTGGGCAATACTGCATACAATTCCTTTGGCTGCATATGGGTAAAAGATCAACTTACAAGGGATTAGAATTAAGGCAAGGTTAGACTGTGAATTGGAGCCACTTTGCTATACCCGATAGTCTTACTCAAATTTTTATAACAGACTAAGCATTTTTCTCTAGAATGTAGGTTTATTTATTCTCATCTGGTCCCTTTTCTGCTATCATACGATTTGTAATTGAAAGTGTCCTTCTAGATGGAGTTCAAAAAGGTAAAGGATTCAGAGTTAGAAAGTCCACATTCTTAGTGATGGCTTCAGCACTTAGAAAAATCTTATGAAATGTGGATTTCTACTTCTGTTAAAATAAAAATGTTGCATAGGCTTCCCTTCCTTTGAACACAGATTCAGACACTTGCAACTAGCCCTGGAGAGCGAGTAGACATACCCCACATGGTGCAGTGGTTCTGGGAGTGCATGAGGCTGGCCTCTGCTTGGTGGTGAGAGACTCCAAATATGCTGCATGGTGACAGCATTCAAGACTCCCTACCCCCTAGCTCTAGAACACCTGAAGCCCCTCCCTGGACTTCATGAGGTGCAAGGTCTGGTGGGTTGAAGCCTGCCTAATTAATACCTGTCTTGGACCTCTGGAAGAGCTCCTGACCAACTGGATGAGCACTAGCTGGTCCCTCCAGTACAAAATCAGAAGTGAGAACCTGAAGCCTAGACCAACTAGCCTTTCATACCTAATAAGAAGACAATGAAAGCATCAAAAGAATACAAGCAAAGTCAGTCTTCAATTTGACAAACATTTGAGTTTCATATCAGAATCACAACCAAAGAAATCCACAATCATAACAAAAAAACAATAAAATGAAAAACCCAAATAATATGTCTCCACTAAATACTACCAGTCCTGTAGAAGAGTCCTAAAATAAGGACCCCTTAGATGTAACCCAGGACAAAGAACTTAAAAGAACTATCATAAACATGATCAAAGAATTCAAGAAATTTAAAGAACACACAAACAAAAGAATCAAAGAACTAGAAGAAGATAGGGATAAACTTCTGATTGACTTTACAAAAGAGATAAAAAATACTGAAGAAAAATCAGGCTGAAATGAAAAAGTGGAAGGACAGAAGAAAGCCTCAGTAATAGAATGAATAAAGTAGAAAATAGATTATCAAGACTGGAAAATAAAGTAGAATAATTGGACCACTCAAGAAAAGTTTATGAAAATTTAAAAAAAAAAAAAAAACACAGGAATAGAATATTCAGGAAATGTGGGACACCATGAAAATACCAAACCTACACATCATAGGCATAGATGAAGAACAAGACTCTCAGGATAATGGTATTGACCAGATCTTCAACATGATTGTAGAAGAAAAATTTCCCCAAATTAAGCAAAGTCATACCTATACAAATATAAGAAGCATATAGAACACCAAATAGACAAGACCAGAAAAGGAATTCCTTGTGCCATATCTTAGTAAAAACACTAGATGTTAAAAGATAGAGAGAGAGAGAAAGAATCCTGAAAGCTGCAAAAGAAAAACAAGTCACCTATAAAGGGAAACTCATCCGAATTACAGCTGACTTTTCAATGCAAACTATGAAAGTGAGAAGAACTTGGACCAATGTATGTCCAGTTCTAAATGACTGTAGATGCCAATCTAGAATATTTTACCCAGCACAAGTGTCTTTTATAGTTGAAGAAGAAATAAAAATCTTTCATTATATAAGCCGTCTGAAAGAATTCATGTCCAGAAAAACAACCTTTCAGAGAATACTTGAAATAATACAAAGAGTGGAAAGAAAGGAACGACTATACCCAAGCAGCAAAAGAAAGTAGTTAATGAAAGTAAAACTCTGGAAATACAAACCTATATCAAAAATATAAACTAAAATGATGGGAAGCAATATACCTCTCTAAATAATAACTTTAAATAATAATGGACTGAACTCCCCAATCAAGAGACATAGACTAGTAGAATGAATTAAGAAACAAAATCCATCTTTCTGTTGTCTGCAAGAAACCCATCTTGCCTTCAAGGGCATGCATTATCTTTAAGTGAAATGGTGGAAAAAACATTCTAAGCAAGTGGCACTAAAAAGTAAGAGGAGTTGTTATTCTAATATCTGACAAAACAGACTTCAAATTAAAACTAATCAGAAGAGATGAAGATGGTCACTTCATTCTTATCAAAGGAACCAAGAAGATATCACAGTCATGAATATCTATGCACCAAATTCTTGTGCACTGAACTTCATAAACAATTCTATAGGACTCTAGGGCACAGATTAATCCCAACACCCTGGTAGTATGGGAATTCAATACCCCACTGTGTCCATTAGACAGGTCAACTAGACAAACAATAAACAGAGAGACATCTGAACTGAAAAATATAATATCTCAAATGGACCTAATGGACATCTACCAAATATTCCACCTAAGCAACAAAGAATATTCTTTCTATTCAGCAACCCATGGAACTTTCTCCAAAATCAACCACATACTGAAGCACAGAACAAAACTCAACAATACAAAAAAAATTGAAATAATTCCATGGATTCTATCAGACAACAATGCAATAAAGCTTAATATCAACACCAGAAGACTACAAGTCATCTTTTCTATAATTTACTAAAATGGCAGTTCAGGTGTAGCTCAGTGGCAAACCATATGTTTAACAATCACAAACCCCTGTGTTGGATCTCCAACATCAAAATAAAGATAACAATAACAATTATTATTATGATAAAATGACCTCACTAAAGTTTACAAATGATGGCTCATTGGTTAAGGCTACTGGCTGCTCTTGCAGAGGACCAGGGTTCAGTTCCCAGCATGCACGTGGTGGCTAACAACCATCTATAAGTCCAGTTCCAAGGGATCTGACATCCTTTTCTGAACTCTGTGGGTATTTCATAACATGGGTGCACTTATATGCATGCAGGTATAATACTCATACACATAAAATAAAATTTTTTTTTTAATTTAGAAGTGATTCCAGCAAAGAGTTTGGTCCTCAGGGAAGCACATACAAGGGCAGAGTGGAATTGTGAAAAGATGAATCTGTACAACCAAAGGAAAATAAAGCAACTTATGGCAGACAAAGCCCATGAGGCACGTTTAGTCCTTGCAAATAGAAAAGGGAGAGAAAGAGGATTTGGTAGATACAGCCTGAAACTATGAGACAGTTATGACAAGTCTTGGCTCACAGGCAATAAAGAGTAGGAATTTCTTGTTAAAGGGACATTTCCTGTTAAGAGTGACTAGTTTGGGGCACAATTGGAAACTGGTGTTTCTTGCTCAGTTTAAGGCCACTTAAGAAGTTGGTCCTAATTTTCCTAACAGTCATAGGGTCTGGTGGCACCGGTGCTGAAAGCTGGTCAGCTAACCGCTCCCCCAGCAAGTCGAATGTCCAGTCTTTTTTTGAATGTGGATCCATGAAGGCATCACTAAAAGTAACTGAAAACTACTCGAACACCACCTTGACAATCACTAACATACTCAAACACTATCGTATAAGAAATGAACATTGAGGATAATTAGAAGTTGCTTCCTCCGTACAATACATATTACATACTCTGTACCAAGCTCTTACCTAGGAAGTAAGGCTATAACAAATATTAAATCATATTTGCTCTTATATATGGATCTAGATTTGTATGTATACATGCACACACGTGCATATATAACATGAAAGAAGAAAGAAGGCAACTAACAGGGAGAAAGAAAGGATAAGAAAGAGTGACTATAGGTATGAAGGTGACGTGGTAAACTCATTTTGTACACTAAAATTTAATAAAAATTATGAGTTATCCATACTCTCATGAAACGTACATTTTGCAAGGAGATAAGAAGCAGAAAAATAAAAATTTATACATACATTGAACATTTATGATGCAGTGATGGTAAGCAGTGGCCGTGAACACACATTCACAGCCTTCCAAGTACATCAGTTACATAACTTCAAAATTGAGGATGAAAGCCCCCTGGATGAGGGGATACTCAATACTGCAAAGATGTCAACATACAAAATGCTTGGAGATTCTTGTTTCAGGCAGAATTAACAGCAACCATGAATTCCTTCAATGACAACAAATGCAGACAGGAATCAAAAGATTCCTGAATTCAAGCAGGCGAGGTAGCTGAAAATCAAAACAAATACAACACCTAGGTTGTTGGCTTTACAGAAAGATTAGGAACATAATAGTTGTGCTGGCTAGTTCTTATCAACCTGATGCCAACTAGAGTCACCTGAGAGGAAGGAACCTCAGTTGAGGGATTTCCTCCATCATATTGGCCTGTAGCCATCTCTGTGAGGCTTTTCCTTGACTGTTAAATGAGTGGGCCCAGCCCACTGTGGGAAGTGTCATTTCTAGGCAGATGAGTGTGGGATGAATAAGAACGGTAGCTGAGAAAGCCAGGGGAGGTAAGCAGGTACACAGAGCTCCTCCATGTCCGTCTCTGAGTCAGTTACTGCCTCGAGATTCCTAGAACTCCTGCCATGGCTTCCCTGATGATGGTCTTTAACCTGTAAGATGTAATAAGCTCTTTTCTCCCTAGGTTGGTTTTGATCAATGTTTTATTACAGCAGCAGAAAGCTAACTAGAACAGCGTTTTCACAAATTCATCATTTAGAACACAAGAAGTTACCTGCGAATTAGCTAAGTGGTACATTTTTCTGAATACAAAAAAAAAGAATGTTAGGTATTTGGAGGAGGATACACATTTGGAGTGGTGCAGGATGTCCCACACCTCCTTTCCCTTTATGCTCATTTTCATGATAGAAATCCACGTGAATGAAGGGGTCCATAATAGAAGCCACTGATGAGTAAAAATTGGCTCTTCTGAAACACCATCTCTAAGAAGCTCTGAATGAAATGACTAGAACCATTGGAGTGGAAGAGTAAAAATAAGCTGTGTGCAGGTATGAAGGCCAGATGGGAAGGAAAATACTGTATTTATCCCACGAGAAAAGCATGTTTTGACAAGGCTATTGAAATTCATATGCCCCACTAATTTGAAAGTCAGAGAAATCTATCTTGGCGTCTGTCTGGGGCCAATTTGAAGTCATTTATACAGCCATGTCAATCCAACTGATGACCTAGGCTTCTCCTTTGAAAAGCAATACTCTAGGTTTTTCTGAGATGTGAGATTCTTAAATCCTGTGTGTTCAGGTTTCCCATGACAGAAGATTATGAATTCTGATCCCCTGCAATTTAGAACTTCAATGAAATCTCGCCATTTGCCACCTGTTTAACCCAGCACAGATTTGACGCCTCTCAAATTAATTTTGGTGATGAATATGATTTCAAAGAACATTCATCCAAAGTTGAACCCAGGAACCTACTAATGTATTTCAGTACTTTTGCTAATAGCTTTAGAGAGCTTTTTAATTTATATTTCACTGTATATTAAAATATCCTCCTTCAGTTTCCCTGCCTCACTGTAAGAACATTTTTTTTAATATTTCAGATCAGGACACTAAACACTAGAACTAAATGGATGAGATCATTTTAAATATTATGCAGATACCCACGCAGGTCAGGTATTTTAATATTTTCTCGATCTAATTTATTTCTGTACTTGTTGAATGCAGCTTCTCATGTGTCCTTTTAAGTACCTTCTTAATTTTAATGACATTTTAGAAAATTATTTTAGTATGTTCTGTGTGAAGATTTTTGTAAAATAGGAAAAGGCCAGAAGGGTGATGAAGTAGAAACTATTCTGGTTTGGCATTTCTACCACAATGAGGCCTGGACTGCTGCTGTTGTTATGCTTGTTCACCTTAGACGAGTCAGTTAACCCCTATGGGAAGTGGGTCTGTTAACGTCTGTTACCTCATCAGCCATCCAGCTCTCCCAGGATGCACCTCACAGCCCCCATCTCTTCTGGGCTCTTCCATAACTACCACATGTGGTCTAACTCCACTTTATCTTGTTCATTACCACCATGTCCGCCCTAATGATCCCTCTGCTGGCTCCCTCCTCTGCCATCCTTCATCCTTATCCTAATGACTGCTACAGCTTCTTACATGTTCTTCTTGCCGTAACTATCTGCCTCTAAAATCCACAGGTTCCTCCAAGACTCAGATTTGTTCAAGTCAGCAGGCAACAAACCAACAAGATCAGCCTCAGTGGCTTCCTTCCCACTGAGAAAAATCAGTTAAGTGTCCATTTATCAAATGTTGAGAACTCCTTCATTTGACAGCAAGAGACTTTCAAAGCTTAGTGACTGGACGAAAGTTGAGAGTCAAGGAGACGAGGTGTAGGGGAGATAAACCCTGGCCAAGTGTCTCCTTTCTTTTTAGGCATTTGGGAGTTTTTTAATTGACAAAAGCAAAAGGAAGGAAATGGTGTGTTAATAGCAGTACCTGTTGTAATAAGGAGTTGAAGTCAAGTATGACAAATATTGGGTGACTTTTGACCCTAATGAGGTGAGAGTTTGGAAAAACAAGCTGAGGCATATTCAGGAAAGTCTGGAGATTCTAACCTTGAGAATGCACTTCATGGATCTCTGTCTTTCTGTCTGTCTCTCTGTCTCTGTCTCTGTCACTCTCTTCTCTGTCTCTTTCTGTCTCTCTCCCTTTCTGCCACACAACACACACACACACACACACACACACACACAACACACACACCGTGCATAGAGGGGAGACCCTAACTTGACCATTCCCAGTCACAGATCACAAGACTGACTTGGCACTGTGAGAGTGGAAGTGGCCGCCAGCCAGGTTCCCTGGGCTTGCTCAGTGAATGTTCTGGTGGAAGGCACAGTCCGCAATCACAAGCTCAAAGAATCTCAGTGAGGACACCAGTGCAGACAACAAATGGAAGCAACGTCTCCCGAGTCTAGTTGACAAATGCTGTAGGGGAGGTAGAGCCCCACAAATCCCTACAAGAGACTTGAAACAGGGGGTAGGTATTCTGGAATAATGAACATGGAAAGGCATTATAATCAAGACATTAAATGCTAACATAACCCACTACACTCAATGTAAGTAAGGCCTAGGATGTTCTCATGCCAAACTTATCTCTATTCTTTATCCCGAACCTCCTATTTACAAATAACCTGAGGAGCCCCTCATACCTGAAACCCTTTGCCTGCCTTTGCCCTTGGGTCTTGTCCTAAGGGCCCTTCCCCTTCCTTCCTTCCTTGGCTAGGGATAGTCTCCTCATCCTAAAAGTCTCGTCTCCAGTATTGCCTTCTCCATTAAGCCTCTCTCCATCCCTATCTATAAACTCTCAAATGCTCTCTGGGCACAGCTGATCATTCCTTTTGCTATGTCTTTAGTGCCTGGTACTGTTGTGTGAGACTTTACTAGGGAGATACAACATGCAAATGTCTAATCACCTCAGAAAGAGAATCAACAACAAACTAAAGTAGCAATTGTTCAAAGTCCAACATGGCAAACCAAAGAGTTTTTATTGGAACTACTAATCGGAATCTGGGTGAAGGGTTACTTGCAGAAGCAAGGATGATTTAAAAGCAGCCACATCACCAAAAAGCCAGGCCCAACATAGATAATGACTCATGAAAGATGAAAACCTGAAGCCCTCTGCACAACTTGGAGGCAGCTCAAAAGTTGGAGAATCTCCTCTCCGCTCAGCAGTTCTGCTGGTCAGATTCGTCGTCCCCCCCCCCCAGCAGTTTTGCACTGCTTCTCTAAACTGGAGTAATAGGTAAGGAGTGGCTGTTCAGAATCTGGCAAGTTTTAGGCTTCCCATAACAGAAATGTGACATTTGTCCACCTCTTGAATCTCATGAGCCTTCTCGGGCATTTTCAATCTATAGGAACCTGCCATACCACAAGTGCATGCATTACTATTCCCAATTCTATTCTCAGTTGCTGTGCAGGGGAGAGGGATGCTAATCTGTCACTAGGTTGAAAGTCCGGGGCCAGGCTCACTTAGTTGTTGCAGACAGAACAAGATGATACCTGCCACCTCTGTCTTCCTAACCACAGTCTGGGTTGGACAACTCTCCCATTGGCTCTTACCTAGATTCTCTGTAGGTTTACAGTCATGTGTACACTGGTGATTTTAATTTTTTCTTTTGGAGAAGCCTTTCTGCATCAAAAACGGCTAATTAAAAAACGGGGAAAAGTGGAAGCAACTCAAGTGAAAATGGGTAAATGTGGTATATTGGTACATGGAATGCTACTCAGCCTTATGAAGGAAGGAAATTCTCATACATGCTACAGCACGGGTGAAGATTGAAAAAATTTTGCTAGGTGAAATAAATCAGTCTCAATAAATGGAGTTGGGGAATGAAACCTACCTCAGAAATTCCAGTCACTGTCAGGGGAAGGGAAGGAAGGAAGAAGTCAAAACTCACATCCCCTACTATGGTCTGTTGTGTACTAGATCCTATTATGAGGAATAGAAGACTTTTATTCTTTTCCAGATACTTCTGAATCAGGACCCTAAATCCTAGCATGGCCCCATGATACTCACCAAGAGATAAGATCTGGCATATTCTCAGCACAGGCTCATCTCCCTGTACAGTTTCTCCCCATCCTCTTGTGGATAACCTGTGTTCTTAGCACCTGAAGCTGATGACGTCCCTATCAGCTGATGAGCTGAGACACCTGGCCGAGAGGCAGGTGAGTTTCCGTGGAAGAGGGCTTGAGTGAGCCTCAGTAGAGCAGGTCCAGTGGCAGCCTCAGGGAAGAGGAACTGGGTGGTCCCCAGTGAGAGTTAGTTTCCTAATTAAGAATCCATCATGGGGCTGGAGAGATGGCCTAGCGGTTAAGAGCGCCGACCGCTCTTACAGAGGACCCGGGTTCGATCCCCAGCACCCACATGGCGGCCGAGAACCGTCTAAAACTCCAGTTCCAGGAGAACTCCAGTTCCAGGGGAATCCGAGACCCTCTTCTGACCTCCGCGGCGTTGCACGACACGGGTGCACAGACTTGCATGCAGACAGTACATTCATACACATACAATAAATAAATAAAATTAATAAAAAAAAAAAATAAAAAAAATAAAAAAAATAAAAAAAAAAGAATCCATCAGTCATTTGGGTCCATGTACACAAAATCCTAAAACAAAACAAAAAATTGGTTCAAGAACTAGATTTTCTCCTCATTTTCTCATGTAAATAACTAGACTGTGGAAAAGCCACTGACCTCTATGGATCTCTATTTCTCCCAACAGTATAGGAGGGGAAGGACTCGGTAGCATCTAATTTTCCTTCTAAACAGAAAATCATAATTCTCCACTAAATTATACTGCTTCCACTGCCTTCTCACCACCCAGCCCTCACTAACACGTACAATATAATTTAATGTATTTTTCCTCCTTCCAATATTTTAAACTTTCCTCAAGAAGCCTATATCATTAAATGAAATTTATTTTTCTACACTGTGAAAGATGTACTTTTTTACCTAACACAAACTCTGCCCATTAATACAACCATGTAGTTTTCTTCGATTTAAATGATAAAGAAAAACACCAAATTATCTTATTGCTTCCATTGCTCTTACTCAGCAGTCACCAACCATTTCATTACTCTGAAAACTTCCTTCAAGAAAACCAAAGAGTGTGATAAAGTGAAATGTTTTCTTTCTAAATTCTCTTTAAACTTGAAAGGAAATAAATTGCACTAAGACAGCTCTTCACTTATGGCAGCTTCTGTTTTGAACATCTTGTAGCAGGAAAAAAGCAACTAAAACTAAAACTCTCCAGCAAAGTATAAAGGCAGTCTATTCCTTAATGATAGGATCTAGTAGGCAGCAGATGATGAGTAGGAGAATTGAGTTTGGGCTCCTTCCTTCGTTACTTGTTCTCTCTGTCTAAAGGAAAAGATGGCAGGGAGCAGAGTTAGCAATCAGCTGCTAGTTCCAAGCACAGCCCCATTTGCTGCTCCTGGATTCCCCCTTTGCTGACTGAGCAACCTTTCTGATGGGTCAGATACTGTTCTAAATGATCAGAGAGATGTTCTGGTTGATTGGCAACCATGATTTACTGTTTAGTAATAGGCAGGAGCAATAATAATATATTTAATGATATATGTGCATGTCTTTTCTAAACAGTAATAGGCAGGAGCAATAATAATATATTTAATGACTTATGCATATATATCATTAAATACATTATTATTGCCCCTGCCTATTACTAAACAAGAGAAAATCTGTGGTTTCTGACTCAACCAACAGAATGATATATAATGAGGATGGAAATGAAGAGGTAAAAGGACGGGAAGGACCAAGGAGACTACTGGCATCACATGTAGTTTACATAGATTACATACATGAGCTTTTGCTTTGTTTCTTTGAGATAGTGTCTTCTCTGCATTTCAGACTGGTATATAGCCCACACTGACCTTGAATTCAGGATCCTCTGCCTCCTGACAGCTGGGACTGTGCAGCACTGCAGGTAGCTATAAGTTATATTTTAAGGTATTTTACTTCTATTCATGTGTGTGTGTATGTCAGGGGTGGGGTGTATGTGCTACCAAATTCACATGTGTGTATGTCAGGGATGGGGTGTATGTGCTACCACATTCACGTGTGTGTATGTCAGGGGTGGGGTATATGTGCTACCACATTCATGTGTGTATATGTCAGGGGTGGGGTGTACATGCTACCACATTCATGTGTGTGGGTATGTCAGGGGTGGACTTTACATGCTACCACATTCATGTGTGTATGTCAGGGATGGGGTATATGTGCTACCACATTCATGTGTATGTATATGTCAGGGGTGGGGTGTACATGCTACCACATTCATGTGTGTGTGTATGTCAGGGGTGGGGTGTACATGCTACCACATACATGTGTGTGTTCATCAGGGGTGGGCTGTACATGCTACTACATTCATGTGTATGTGTGTATGTCAGGGATGGGGTGTATGTGCTGCCACATTCATGTGTGTGTGTGTGTGTGTGTATGTGTGTGTGTGTCAGGGGTAGAGTGTACATGCTACCACACTCATGTGTGTGTGTGTGTGTGTATGTGTGTGTGTGTCAGGGGTAGAGTGTACATGCTGCCACACTCATGTGTGTGTGTGTATGTCAGGGGTGGGGTGTATGTGCTACCACATTCATGTGTACGTATATGTCAGGGGTAGGGTGTATATGCTACCACATTCATGTGTGTGTGTATGTCAGGGGTGGACTGTACATGCTACCACATTCATGTGTTTGTGTGTATGTCAGGGATGGGGTATACATGCTACCACATTCATGTGTGTATGTCAGGGGTGGACTGTACATGCTACCACATTCATGTGTGTGTGTATGTCAGGGGTGGGGTGTACATGCTATCACATTCATGTGTATGTATATGTCAGGGGTGGGGTGTACATGCTACCACATTAATGTGTGTATGTCAGGGGTGGGCTGTACATGCTACCACATTCATGTGTGTGTATGTCAGGGGTGGACTGTACATGCTACCATATTCATGTGTGTGTGTGTATGTCAGGGGTGGGGTGTACATACTACCACATTCATGTGTGTGTGTATGTCAGGGGTGGACTGTACATGCTACCACATTCATGTGTGTGTGTGTGTGTATGTCAGGGGTGGGGTGTGCATGCTGCCACATTCATGTGTGTGTATGTCAGGGGTGGGGTATACATGCTACCACATTCATGTGTGTGTATGTCAGGGGTGGACTGTACATCCTACCACATTCATGTGTGTGTGTGTATGTCAGGGGTGGGATGTGCATGCTGCCACATTCATGTGTGTGTATGTCAGGGGTGGGGTATACATGCTATCACATTCATGTGTGTATGTCAGGGGTGGGGTATACATGGCACCACATTCATGTATGTGCATTCATCAGGGGTGGGCTGTACATGCTACTATATTCATGTGTATGTGTATGTCAGGGGTAGGGCATACATGCTACCACATTCATGTGTGTGTATGTCAGGGGTGGGGTGTATGTGCTACCACATTCATGTGTGTGTGTATGTCAGGGGTGGGGGTGTATGTGCTGCCACATTCATGTGTATGTGTATGTCAGGGGTAGGGTGTACATGCTACCACATTCATGTGTGTGTGTATGTCAGGAGTGGGCTGTACATGCTACCACATTCATGTGTGTGTATGTCAGGAGTGGGGTGTACATGCTACCACATTCATGTGTATGTATATGTCAGGGGTGGGCTCTACATGCTACCACATTTATGTGTGTGTATGTCATGGGTGGGGTATACATGCTACCACATTCACATGTATGTGTATGTCAGGGGTGGGCTGTACGTGCTACCACATTCATGTGGAATTCAGAGGACAACTAGCAGGAGTCAGTTCTTTCCTTCACCATGTGGGCTTTAGGGATCAAAGCCAGGTTGTCAGGCTTGGCAACAGGTGCCCTCACCCACTCGGCCATTTGTCTGGCCTTAAATTGCACTTTCTAGAAGTCAGGCATGGTGTTGCATCCCTTTAATCCCAACACTCAGGAGGCAGGAGGCAGAGGCAGAAGGATCTCTGTTGTCTCCATAGTGAGTTCCCGGACAGCTGGGGCTACAGAGAGACTCTGTCTTCAAAAAGACCAGAAAAAAATTGTACTTTTTAATGAACATGCTTTATAAGCTATGGTACTTAGGACTCTATTCATTAGGAAAGACTGAATTAAACAAGACCTTGCTTTCATTTGGGTTGCACTGTGGCTTTCAGGGTTTGTTTCAAAGCCTGATTATCAAAAACATAAGCAGTAGAAGACTGTCAGGGAAATGTTGGTTCTTGATGTTTAAATGACATTTTCCTCCACCATTAGTGAATTTTAGAGCCTTAGAAGAAGCAATTTATGCCTGGAAAGTCGTGGGTAAATGGTTTTCACTTAAGTAGAGATCCGACATCCAAGGATGACCAATGCCATTTTCATTTTTCTGCTTCAAAGTTTTCTCGTGACTTCGGAAATGTCTACTTTGACATGTTCGTGAACATGTAAGAAGAGACCTCTGTAATTTCTAAGTTTCTATCGAGTTTTCCAACTTCCAAACTTCTGTGTTTGTTTATGCATAATCTTATTACAAGATTATAAAAATATAGTGTAATAAAGGAATAAGAAATGTCACCATATAGAAAACATACTTAATAACATAGGCATTTTACCTAATCTGATAGAAAATGTTCTGGCTTGTTCAAAGCACTCTTCCTGGTAGTGGGACTGGAAGGAAATTCTTCCTAACTCCTTTATAACATAGTACTGTGTTTTGCAAATGAACAATGTTCTCAAAACCAAGACTGGGATTTCTTAAACTATGAGGGAGGGGCTGGAGAGATAGCCTAGCGGTTAAGAGAGCTGACTGCTCTTGTAGAGGACCCGGGTTTGATCCCCAGCACCCACATGGTGGCTAAGAACCGTCTTTAACTCCAGTTCCAGGGGAATCTGACACCCTCTCTGACCTCCGAGGCATTGCATGACATAGGTGCACAAACCTACATGCAGACAGTACATTCATACACATACAAAAATAAATAAAATGCCGGGTGTGGTGGCACACGCCTTTAATCCTAGCACTTGGGAGGCAGAGGCAAGCGGATCTTTGTGAGTTCAAGGCCAGCCTGGTCTACAGAGTGAGTTCCAGGACAGCTGGGACTACAGGGAGACCCTGTCTTGAAAAGACAGAAAAAAAAAAGAAACAAAAATAAAGAAAAGAAAAGAATAAAAAAAAAAACTATGAGGGAATATATCGCATTAAATCAACTTTCCTACCAAGAGCAATTATAAAACTGATAAAGCACAAAAACATCTGTTTCTAGCATCAAAATCAAATGTGTCAGACACAAGATTCTAGACAGCAGAGAACTTCAGGGAAGTGAACCAGCATTTCATGCGATGATCCTCCTAAAATCTTCACAGATTTTTTTTATTTAATATTTATTGATGGTTTGTGCATTTCGTACATCATTTTCCAATTCAGATCAGGCATATTTCCCTTTCCCTTCCCCCCCACCCCCACCCCATCCCAGATCATGTATTCTGCCATAACTGTCCTGCATCTTTCAGGTTTTTTTTTTTTCATTTTTTAGCTATAAGTGATAATCCATGAGTATAAGCATCCTTCGTGCAAAACCAATCTATAGACTGTTGTGCCCAAACCCCCACAGTCCCACCATTCAGTGGAGGTTGACAGGTTGTTTGTTCAATCAAGTTGATCAAATGAGTGTCCAGACTACATCGCTGTAGTTTCACCGTTCACCCCAATCGCAGCCTTTACATTCTACCACGCCCCCTCTTCCGCAGATTGTTCCCTAGGCTTAGAAAAGGGGCACAGGTGGATGAGAAGTAAAACTGTCCTCTCTCTCTGGAGCTGTTGACTTGGATTCTGGTCAATTCTGGCTGTTTCCTTTCATGGGCTGACAGTTTGTTCAGGAGTAACCTTTCGATCCTACTAATGAAGCACAAGCAATTAGATATATAGGTATTTAAGCAGCACTAATAGTTATGGTAGGTTACTTTGGCATAGACACATATGTTTGGATGATATGTTAATTCATGAATTACATTTTTACCCCCTGATAAATATAACAGGGTCTTACTGTGGCTTATGACATCTCCTAACCTGTAGAGGATGTAGGCTTGTGGCATCAGCCATGGGTTATTCCTCCAAGGAGAGAGCCAACAGCCAATTAGATTTGGGATATACAGGCACATGGCTGCCTCTGCTGCACAGTATTTCCAGGCAGGTGAAGTGTAGCTGGTGCTGATGGTGGAGTCTTGCTTGACTCAGGGAGACCCGTATTTGCTTTATTGGTTTAGTGGCCTTTGGGAACACTCTCTGGCATTCCAGAGGCCATCTGTACCCTTGCATGTGCGGTCTCAATACATCCCTCCCATGTTAACGTCAGGTCTTCGGCAGCAGGGTCTTATCGCCTCTCCTCCTGCAGGTATCCCAACTTAGGGGCAAGGAGCCCTTACCTTTTGTGGGGCCTTGGATCCCCTGGCCAACATCCCCCTGGTAGAACAATCCATTGCTGATGTCAGAGCTCCTGCATTAATATACTTTGCCTAAGTGCATAGCCCAAGGACTTTAGTATTATATTTGGTTCTGAACAGAGTATAATCCTTTTCACAGTTCTTATGTCTATTAGTCAATTAAAGAAGGCATTTTTACCGGTTTTATAAGAGATTACCTCTATAATAGTTGTCTCCAATTTACAGTTGGAAAATGACATCATCATCGTCATATTTCTCCTTGTTCTATGGGGGGGGAGGCAAGAAAGTCATATCAAAACCTTTGTTGCACCTAGAAGGTATAAGTTTCATTAGGACTCATTATAAATAGTTGTTACATGTAGGATCCACAGAAGGGTTCGATGTTTATGGCAATCTGAGGCTTTTCTTCCTTTCAGTGTTCAGACGGGTCAACCTTTCAGTTGCCACTTTTTGGTACATCCTACTCAATGCAAAGCTGTATCTTTTCTTTCTCAGCCGTTAAGTTGGTGACATTTTGTCCTGTTGGAACAAACAAATCTTTTCCCATAGTTAGTTTTAAGATTTGAATTGCAAGGTTTTTGACGAAAAGGTTTCATGTCTGTCTGTATCCCCCCCCCCTTTTTTTTAACCCATGAGTCTCCAGAAGACAGTTGTATTATACATAACTATAGGGTGGAATCAAGGCACAGATTTCATCAAATTCACCCATGTTGTTTTGGGTGACTATATATGATTAACTTGGGAAGCAAACTTAATTTTTACATTAAATCATCTTAAAGAGAATGCTACAAAGTGATACTGTACAACAGAGAAATTATAGAGAACATTTGTATGTGCCAATCCCAAAGTTATTGCTCTACAGATTTTGTGTAAAACAAATGTGGACAACAGCGAATTATATCTACATTTAACTCAGATGCATTACCGTTTTTATCAGAGTCTGTAAACCAATGTTGTTTAATATACACATATTTACTTTTACTAAGTCCTAAAGATTTTTAATTTCTCTTGTGAATGTTGCATGCAACAGCATTCAAATCGTCCCTGTAGAGACAAAGCATTGTTAGTGCAATTCCTGGGGTATGGTCCCCCTAGAGTATAATTATTTTTAGTCTGAAGACTGTGAACCAGAGAGACAAACAATTATGTGCCACCTGCCCCAGCTCAAATGCAATGCTAACTAGTATATTGCAAATGCAACAGACATTATCATTCAAGGGAGGGAGGTTGTATGCAAGGTGGGGACATACAGGGACAGGAATCACATGGAGGACACCAATCCAAGTACTTCTGAAATCCAGCCGTTCATGTGCCACCAGGTCTTTCACAAGGGCTCAGTTCTATGCGTCCCTTTCTATAGCTTTGATTTCTACCCTCTGAATGTCTTATCCTTCATGGTTGTTGATACCAAACATTTCTTACAAGAAATGGTCCATGTATAGAGCTAAGTAATAGTCTCAGCATGATTACACCCCACAAGTGATGAGGGACCTGGAGGACTCGGTCCATTTTGAACTGCTTCTGTTCCTGTGGGTCCAAACATATGCTACTTCTGGCAAAGAGTTATTGGGTTTCTTAGGGAGAGCAGTGGACTCACTCCATCAGACAAAAATTTCCACTCAGAAATCCCTTTGAAACATGTTCCCATTTGCCATGCGCTGAGGACTAGCACCCAGAGGATGTTAGAAAGAATGCTCATCTAACTGAAAGCACCTGTAAGACACACCCCTAGGACTAGGACCCTGAGTGTCAGGAAAGAAATGCTCGTCTAATTGAAAGTGCCTGTAAGACACAATCCTAGGACTAAGACCCTGAGGATGTCAGGAAAGAAATGCTCATCTAATTGAAAGCATCTGTAAGACACACCCCTAGGAATTTCTGAAATATTGATGCTGTGTCTTCCAGTCGTACCTGAAATTAGGGGTTACAGCAACTGCCTTAATAATATGTTAGGCTGGGGGAATCAAATAGGCTTATTCTTATACTTAGTAAGCTTTTGTTCCTTCCTGTCTTCTAATTTCTGCTTAAATTAGAAAATATTTTATGGCACATGGTATTATGGATATGAATTACCTTCCCCCTCAAAAAATGCTCACGTGTTGAAGGGTTGGTCCCCAGCTGCGGGCATTATTGAGAGGCATTTGGGTTACGAGGACACTAACTTCATTAGAAGATAACTAATTGATGAGTTTCCTAGCGAGGGCTCTAAGGGGAGGAGGCCTAGTTGGAGGAACTGGGTCACTGGGGACAGGCTGGCCTTTAAAGGGCAGTTCTTGTCTATTTCTTTCCTTCCCTCCATCCATCCCTCTTTCCCTCTCTCCTCTCATTTCCCACTCTCTTGCTCTCCTCCTCACCGCCTCTCCCTCACAATAACATTCTCTTGACTCTTACATGCCTGCTGCACATGGCTTGATTCTCTTCTGACACAGGAGTCACGGGGCCACTGCTCTTCTTATCAGCCAGCTTCCCAGGGGAGTCTTTCAAGAGAGTGTGACGGATGTGTGTGGTATTTTCAGCAATAAGTGCAAGTTCTGGTGGGCAGCCAACAGCAATGGCAATGACTAAATTGCTTCGGGGATCTCCAGTACACTTCTTACCCACAATTCCAGGGAAGATAGTCCACACCTGACACTGGAATTCTTATTTGACAACCTTTGGCTTCTGTCATGAACATAACTCTCTGTGTAGGGTGGAGATATGGATATATATATATATATATATATATATAGTTTTCACATGACTTTTCAAGCATCCTTAGATATTATCCCTCCCCACCTCCTTCTCTGCCCTACCTTCTCATCCCTCTCCTCTTAAACCTCCCTCCCCATTATGCACCTTTCCCCTTCATGTCACCTATATTCTATATCTCTCATCCCTTAAGATTTTACCCCTCCCACCAATAGTCAGTCCCTTTCTAACTTCCTGAATTCAACAGATACTCCAAATTAAGCACACAAATCTAAAGATCCAAAGATCTACATATGAGTGAGACTATGTGATGTTTGTCTTTCTGGTCTGGTTACTTTACTCAGTATAATGGTTTCCAGCTCCATCTTTGACCTCAAAATCTCATAATTTCATTTTTCATCACAGCTTAACAAAATTCCATTGTGTAGGTACCATGTTTTCATTCATCAGTTTATGGACACGATGTCCTATCTGGGAGTATGACCAAGAATGGTGGTTATACGGTAGACATAGTCACAGTTTTTGGAGGAAGTGCCACACTGATTTCCAGTCAGTAGCTGCACCAATTTCCTTCCACTCCCAGCAATAGGACATGCAGAGATCAAGTCAATACTGACCAAGAAGCTTACTGGCTTCCTCGATGGTTGGTTTTCATAGTATTAAAAGACACTATGCAGGCTGTTGTGGCAAAAGAGCCATCAATACACTCATCCACCTTGAACTTGTAAACTGAAGTACTGACTGGCATGTCAAGATATGCCCATAAGTTCAATAATGGCATGAATGTTAAGGAGAGAGCCAACTGCTTTCTGATGGATTTATGGCCCCCTCCACAGGAGGAAACACATGCCTACTACTGCATATCTTGCCAATAACCCATGGTTGGAGAGCTTACAGGCCCTAGGGGTGAACCTACTGCTATTATTTTACTAAATGGACATAGTATCAAACTGTCCTCTAAATTCATATCTCTCTAGCATAGTTTAATGCAGTTCTCAGATCACATCAGAGAAGTTTCTTTGTGCATTAGATGGTGGTTAATGAACAAACTCACAATTGGTCAAAGTACAGAAAATAGGTGACTGTGGGGTATTAAGCCACAAATGAGATATCTGTATTATACACCTCCCCAAGGCGCAGGGACCATTTCAGAAGAGGGAGCAAAAAGATTTTAAGAGTCAGAGGCTGGGGAGGACCATAGCAAAGCGGTGTCTTCTGGAGGTGACAGGACTACCGATTTCACAAACCCACAGTAGCTGTGATTGCCTACACATGACTTGCATAGATCCAACCAGTCAATATTCTAGCATGGCATGGGAGGGGGGTCATGAGTCTTGACTCTGGAGGATCTATGGACAGTTGATGGCTTCTGGAAGAGGGAGCGTCAGTTTTCATTAGTTGTGTGGCTCCTGATAGTTTGATAGCATTCCCATGGATGGCCCCATGGGAGTACATGGGAAGATTGGACTTGATAGGCTATCAAACTTAATATTTTATTTATTTATTTATTCTAATTTTATACTTAGTAGTGTATTGCCTGCATGTGTGTAAGTGCACCTGTGCTGTGCAATGCCTGATGAGGACAGAAGAGGGCGATGGATCCCCTGGAACTGGAGTTACAGATGGATGTTAGCCATCATATGGGTGCTGGGATTTGAACCTGGGTCTTTTACAAGTACAACTAGTGCTCTTACCTCTGAACCATCTCTTTGGCCAGGATTATCAAATTTAAATAAAGGAAAACATGGTGTTGGGAACATAGGGTGGAAAGGGTGAATCTGAGAGGGGCTAAGGGGAGAAGTGGATGGTGAACAGGACCCAAAATACATCTTACGAAGAATTCATTAAAAATAAGAATGAGTATTCCAGGAGACCAGGTAAGCAGCAAGGTTTCTTTCTTTTTTTTTTTTTTTTTTTTTTTTTTTTATTTATTTTTGTATGTGTATGATTGTACTGTCTGCATGTAGGTCTGTGCACCCATGTCGTGCAATGCCACGGAGGTCAGAAGAGGGTGTCGGATTCCCCTGGAACTGGAGTTCTCCTGGAATTGGAGTTACAGACGGTTCTTAGCCGCCATGTGGGTCCTGGGGATCGAACCTGGGTCCTCTGCAAGAGCGGTCGGTGCTCTTAACCGCTAGGCTATCTCTCCAGCCCCCAGCAAGGTTTCTTATACCTGGGCCTTAGAAGTCACTCACTGTCCAAGCCGGTGGACTTTTTGCTCAAAAGTGAACCACGTGGCTATGCTAGACTTCAGGAGAGACGAGATAAGGACATAAACACCAGAAGCATAAATCACAAGGTGGACATCTTCGTAGACTAACATAGTAAAGCTACTGAAAAACAAAGATAAAGAACAAGCTGAAGAGCAGCCCAAGAAAATAAAACACATTCCCTTCAAAGGAACAATAATAGAGCTGCCACTCACTTTTCAAAACTGAAATAATAACAGGAAAAGATAATGGAATCATGTCTTGAAATGCTGAAAGAAAATACCTCCCAACCTAAAAATCTATACATAAAAGAAAGAAATACCTTATAGAAAATGGAGGAAATGTAGAGAGATACTTTGCATTAGCATCAAAAATAACAAATTCCTCAAATTATATCTACACAAATATGTTCAGACCTCTATACACATAAGAGATTTAACAATGATCAAAACGTATAGATATGGTGCTATCAAAATTAAAATACCAATACTTTTACAAAATTAAGTAGATATTCTTATGAAATTGAAAAGAGTCCAAATTAAACAGATGAGGACTGGAGATGTAGCTCAGTGATAAAGCATTTACCTAGTGTATACTAGGCCCTGGGCTCAATCCCCAGCCCTATAATAAACAAACCCACAGAGTAAGTTAAAAGAACAAAGCTGAGAACTTAGTATATCATATTATTGAGTCTTACTATTACCTATTATTGAGTTAGCATGGTAATGATGTTTTGACAGACAAACTGATTTGTGGAGCTGAATAGAGACTGGGAAACAGATGTGTGTATACATGGCCAGCAGATTAATAGCTATGGCAGCTTTATCTATTCAGTAAGTTGTACTAGATCTGTTAGATATCCACGAGGGAAAAGTATAACTTGAACCCTATTGTGCACCGAGTGTATCCTTTCAAAAGTCATGCAACAAAGTCCTAAACCCTTGCTACTATATTTGAAAGTATTTAAGGAAGTAAAGGACTGCATGTATAGATCAGATGGCAGACTTTTTGTCTGTCCTGCGCAGAAGCCCTGGTCTCAGACACCAGCAGCACACATGCAGGGTGTGGTAGCTGCACTTGTGTTCCCAGCACTCTGGAGTGGAGGCCCGAGGATCAGAAGTTCAAGTCCTCCTTGGCCACATTTTGATTTTGAGGCCAGCCTAGGCTACGTGAAATCGTGTCTCAATTAAAAAAAAAAAAAAAAAAAGTAGGGCTGGAGAGATGGCATAGTGGTTAAGAACACCGACTGCTCTTGCAGAGGACCAGGGTGTGATCCCCAACACCCACATGGCGGCTGAGAGCTGTCTTTAACTCCAGTTCCAGGGGAATCTGACACCCTCTTCTGACCTCTGTGACATTCCACAACCTGGGTGCACATGCCTATATGCAGACAGTATATTCATACACATAAAAAAATAAATAAAATTAAAAAAAAAAGTAAACCAAGACCCAATGTGGGTCTTTGGAGTAGTACCCTAATCCAACAGGATGGATTTCCTTCTAAGAAAATAGGGCGTCTAGAGCAAAGGCTATGCGAAGACAGTGAGAAGGCAGCTTTGGCAAACCAAGGACAGAAAGCAAAAGATGCAGCGTGGTCTTGGACTTCCACCCTCATGGTTGCTGCTGCTGCTGCTGTGGTGTTGTTTAAGATGAAGTGCTTCTAAAATAAAATCTACGAGCAAGTGGCTTTGTATCTGGGTAATAGCCAGAGGCTGGAGTATTTTGGAGACATTTTGATTAAAATAGCATTAAATTTGATTATATTGAAGTCCCAGAAAAAATGAAGTCTTGATATTAGACAGTAGAAGAAGGTAATTCTTGTTAAAGTGGCAAAGAATTTGGCTGAATTGTTCTCCAGTATTCTGTAGAACGTAGAATTTGCTGAGCAATAAATTTGTATAATTTCTGAACAAACTTTTTTTTTTAAATTAATTTTTATTGATGCTTTGTGCATTTCATACATTTTTTTCCAATTCAGTTCAGGCTTATTTCCCTTTCCCTCCCCCCCACCCCCACCCCATCCCAGATCATGCATTCTGCCATAACTGTCCTGCATCTTTCTCTCATTTTTTTTTTTTTTTCATTTTTAGCTATAAGTGATAATCCATGAGTACAAGCATCCTTCATGCAAAACCTATCTGCAGGCTGTTGTGCCCAAACACCTACAGCCCCACCATCCAGTGGGGGGTGACAGGTTGTTTGTTCAATCAAGTTGATCAAATGAGTGTCCAGACTACATTGCTGTAGTTTCACCATTCACCCCAATCGCAGCCCTTACATTCTACCACGCCCCCTCTTCCGCAGGTTGTTCCCTAGGCTTAGAAAAGGGGCACAGGTGGATGAGAGGTAAAACAGTCCACTCTCTCTGGAGCTGTTGACTTGGACTCTGGTCAATTCTGGCTGTTTCCTTTCATGGGCTGACAGTTTGTCCAGGAATAACCTTTCGATCCTACTAATGAAGAACAAGCAATTAGATATATAGGTATTTAAGCAGCACTAATAGTTATGGTAGGTTACTTTAGCATAGACACATGTTTGGATATGTTAATCCATGAATTACAATTTTCCCCCCTGTTAAATATGACAGGGTCTTACTGTGGCTTATAACATCTCCTAACCTGTAGAGGATGTAAGCTTGTGGCATCAGCCATGGGTTATTTCTCCAAGGGGAGAGCCAATAGCCAATTAGATTTGGGATATACAGGCACATGGCTGCCTCTGCTGCACAGTATTTCCAGGCAGGTGAGGTGTAGCTGGTGCTGACGGTGGAGTCTTGCTTGACTCAGGGAGACCCATATTTGCTTTATTGGTTTAGTGGCCTTTGGTAACACTCTCTGGCATTCCAGAGGCCATCTGTACACTTGCATGTGTGGTCTCAATACATCCCTCCCATGTTAACGTCAGGTCTTCGGCAGCAGGGTCTTATTGCCTCTCCTCCTGTAGGTATCCCAACTTAGAGGCAAGGAGCCCTTACCTTTTGTGGGGCCTTGGATCCCCTGGCCAACATCCACCTGGTAGAACAATCCATTGCTGATGTCAGAGCTCCTGTATTAATATATTTTGCCTGAGTGCATAGCCCTAGGACTTTAGTATTATATTTGGTTCTGAACAGAGAGTAATCCCTTCCACAGTTCCCATGTCTAGTAGTCAATTAAAGAAAGCAGTTTTACCGGTTTTATAAGAGATCACCTCTACAATAGTTGTCTCCAATTTACAGTTGGGGAGCGACCTCATCATTGTCATATTTCTCCTTGTTCTATGGGTGGGAAGGCAAGGAAGTCTCTCATATCAGAACCTTTGTGGCACCTAGAAGGTAAGTTTCATTAGGACTCATTATAACTAGTTGTTACATGTAGGATCCACAGAGGGGTTCGATGTTTATGGCAATCTGAGGCTTTTCTTCCTTTGAATGCTGAACAAACTTTTAAGCTAAGCACTGAAGGTGTGACCCATTTTCTCTTTTTGTGTATAGTAAAATGCAAGAGAGGATACACACATGGAATGAATTACTAAGCAAAACAAAAACCAGAACCTGAGGAATTTCAGAAAATTCATTCTCTGTCCATACTACAAAAAATTATACTGCATATTTTATAGAAAGAATGTGACTCCTAAAAGACACCATCCATGTATCCTCTTGGTCATGTATGTCATCAGGAACCAGGAATGGAAATGTGATTAGATCAAAAGAAAATGCTGGCAGCCTACACTGAAAAAGAGATGGAAGAAACTACAGGAAATCTGCCGGAACCCTGAGATCCTACAGGATGGAGCTATAAAGCTACTCAGCTAGGCGCATGTTTGTCCCTCAAGAAAATGGATGAACATCCCTGGAGGCAATTTAGGCCCAAAGCACAGAGGCATCAAGGGCAAGGTTGTCTCCTCCTGTCTTTCAACGGCCAGGCTGCCAGCACTCAGTGGTTGGAGGGAGAAAATGTTCCCTAGAGCCTGGGGTAGGACTGTGACCCGAAACCAGGGAGGTAACAGTGCCACTTTTATATTAGACAGCAGAAGTAGGCCTGGAAGGCAATTCATCAAACTGAAAAGGATTGTTCTCTACCTTTAAGATTTAATGGAATTTTCCGGATAAGTTTTAGACTTGGTTAGGACCCAACACTCCTTCTTCTTGGTGATTTCCCCTGTTTAGAGTAGGAATATCCATCTTCTGTCTGTCCCCCTGTGGTATAATGAAAGCACATTGCTTGTCTTGTTTCACTTGGGACAGAACATACATCAGTTGGGGCAAAACATACATCATTGAGGTTTTGGATATGGAATTGTTGCTCAAATTAGTTGACTTTGAGGGTGGCAAGAAGAAGCTGAATATATTTTGTATGTGAAGGACACAAATTTCATTCTAAAATATCCATGGCCAAAACTTTCAGCCATCCAAATACCTATAAATAGTACATGTATAAATATTTATATAGCCACACGATGGAATATTATACAAATTAGCATAGCTCTATAACTGTGTAAAACATCAATAAATCTGGTAATTATAATTGATAAAGGAAGACAGTCATAAAGTAACAAAATTTCACACGGCAAATACACAAACACAGGCAACTGTAATTGGTGGTGTTGGGGTCATAAGAATGAACACCCTTCAGTGGGACAGAGTTTAGAAAGGCCTGGGAGGTTCTTAGAATATTGGTCATGTTCTCTTTCTTAAGCTGGATGCTACTTCTGTGGTTTATTGGTTTGAATTAGAAGGCTTATTAATATTTATACTGATTATATGTTCATTCTTCTGAATGTATCTTGTTCTGAAGAAATTACAGTTTTATTGCATTTTTTCAAATTCCAGCCAATATATTTTGATCATATTTAGAACCCCTCCTCTCTCTGCGCCCCTCTTAGTGCCCCCTGTATTAATTACTTTTCTGTTGCTATCATAAAACACTGACCAAATGAACTTACAGAAGGAAGAGTTTATTTAGCTTACGATTCCAGGTTCAAAATGGATTAAAGTCCATCCCGGTGGGGAGGCGTGGGGAGGTAGCCAGAGCAGGAACTAAGTGTTCACATTTTCAAGCAGGCAGAGAAACCAAACAGTGACTGGAAATGTAGCAGAGCCTAAGAACTCTCTAAGCCCGCCTCCAGTGACATGCTTCCTCCAGTAAAGCCACATCTTCTAAAACGTCCCAAAACAGCACCACCAACTGGGAACAAAATGTCCAGATACTTGGGGCCTGTGGGGACATTCTCATTCAAACCACCATACCCCCATCCGATTTCATGTACTCTGTTATATATATCAAGGCCTATCAAGTTAAATTTGTGTCCCCAAATGTCCTTGGATGTGTGTCCATCTGGAGCCAGTTAATCTAGCTAGTGTCACATCCTTAAAGAAAAATTATTGTCCCTCTCCCTGCATCTGTCAGTTGCCGGAGTTCCTCAGCCAAGTTTTGGGTTTCTTATACACTTTCCCACCTTCCCACTTTGATGGTGAGATTTTTGTCTGGCTCGACATTATTTGGGTCTTATGCATGCTGTCAACAAATATTGCACTTTTTTGAGTTGTGAAACTTTTATTTATTTTTCTTTTATGTATATGAATGTTTATCCTTCATGTATATAAATGCACTTGTGTTGTGAATTGCTTATGGAGGCCAGAAGAGATCACTGGATTCCCTAGAAGTGGAGTTAAGGACTCTTGTTAATCACTGTGTGGGTGCTGAGAGCCAAATCTGGATTCACTGCAAGAACAGTGACTGCTATTAACTGCTAAGCCATCTCTCCAACACCTCCAATTCCATTTTTAAATAAAGAAGAAATGAAGATGTCTTAAGAAAAGTTAAATACAATAGATTCATAGCCAGCAAGTTCATAGTAAAAGAATTAAGTAATGTAACTTCTTCAAGCAGAAGATAGTATGAAAATTGTGAAAATGCAGAAAATCACTCAAAGTAACCAAAAACAAATGGGTGCACAGAACAAAATAACTGTTGGCTTCATAAGTCAGTAAGTATGCTTTTTTGCTGTCTCAAATTCTTTATTATGTGTATATATATATATTTATATTTTTATTGAGATTTTGATGGTTTCATACAATATATTTTAGTGATATTTAGATTCACTCCCCTCTCCCCACCTTCCTCCACTGTTCCCAGCCCAATTTAATGAACTCTCATATATATAATATGGCTGATAGAGTATGATTAGTGCTCCCCAATGTCCTTCAATGTGGATCTATTCACTGGCCTTACTTTTCTCTATGAAGTTTAAAGTATATGTAGAATTAAAATGCTTGAGGGTAGCACAGAAGCTCTACAACAGGTCTGTCCAAACTCTTCTACATTCTTAAATGTTCCAGAAAGTGATAAAACTCCTATTTTGTAATAGGTTCTCATACATAACTAAAAGAAGAATGAGAAAAGTAAAATTATCTATAATCAAAAGTAAACAAAAGAGAAGATGGAATAGCAATAAGTTAAAAACTTGATGAATTCAAAGGCAGGTATGAAAGAATAAAGAAAACAAATGACAAATAAGATATTTAGTATATGAAACTAATTATATCAATTAATACTCTTAAACTAAAGTTTTCAAAATATATTTTAATATATTTTATTATATATATATATATATTTGTACAAGATTATCAAATCTAGACCCATGTCCCCCACCCTATCCCCCCACCCCACCAGAGCTCATGCATTCTGCCAAACATGCTTTTCATCTCTTTCTCAGTCTCTCTCAAAATTCTCCATGTGGAAGTTGACTGATTTGAGCAGAAGGTCACTGTTTCAGTCAGTTCTTTGATGTGGTCCTTTCTGTTGTTGTTATTGTTGTTGCTGTTGTTTCCAATATGCATCACTCCCAACTATTTGGACAAAAGCTCAAGGGGCCGTGCACAAGAAATACTTACAACTAGGTAATTGGAACTAGCATCCACAGATGAGGAATAACATTCATCGTTTGTTTTTTCTGGGACTGTGTTAAACTCAGCATGATGTCTTCTAGCTCCAGCCATTTTCCTGCAAAGCTCATGATGTCATCTTTCTTTACTGCTGCATAGAACTCCATTGTGTAGATGTACCACATGTTCCCTATCCACTCGTCAGTTGAGGGGCATTTGGGTTGGTTCCACCTCCTTGCTATTGTGAAGAGAGCTGAAATAAACATGGTTGTGCATGTATCTCTGCAGTGGGGTGAGTCTTGTGCGTACATGCCCAGCAGTGGTATGGCTGGGTCAGGTGGCAAGTTCATTCCAAGTCTTCCAAGGGTTCTCCACACTGCTTTCCATAGTGGCTGTATAAGTTTACATTCCCACCAGCAGTGGATGATTGTTCCTCTTTCCCCACAACCTCTCCAGCACTTGGTATCATTTGTTTTCTTGATCCTAGCCAGTCTTATTGGAATAAGATGATATCTTAAAGTGGTTTTGATTTGCATTTCCTTAATGATTAGTGATGTTGAACACTTCTTTTTTATTTTTATTTTTTAATAATAGGTCATAAGCAATAAGTAATAAGGCATCCTTCACATAAAACCAATTTGCAAGTAGCTATGCCCAAACTTATACAACCCGAGGCCCCCATTGTCCAGCTGGGGGAGCTTATATGTACTATCATGTTGATCAAATAAGAGTCTAGTCTATGTTTCTGTGGTTTCGTAGTTCACCACAATCACAGCCCTTACATTCTACCACGCCCCCTTTTCCACAGATTGTTCCCTAGGCTTTAGAAAGGGGACACAAGTGGGCAAGAAGCTGAGCAGTCTACTTTCTTTGGAGATGTCATTTTGGACTCTGATTGGTTCAGGCTGTTTCATTTCATGGGTTGGCAGTTTATCCTGAAATAACCTTTTACTCCTACTGATGAAGCACAAGCAGTTAGATATACAGGCATTTAAACAGTACTAATTATTATGGTAGGTTACATTGGTATAGATACAGATGTTTGGATGGTATGCTAATCCATGGACTATAGCTTTTCTGTAAAAAAGCTGACAAGGTCTTACTGTAGCTTATAACATCTCCTAACCACTAGAGGACTTAAACTTGTGGCATCAGCCCTGAATTATTCCTCCAAGGAGAGAGCTAATAGCCAATTATATTTGGGATATACAGACATTTGGCTGCCAGTGCTGCACAGTATTTCCAGGCAGGTGAGGTGTAGCTGATGCTGACGGAGGAGTCTTGCTTGACTCAAGGAGACCAATATTTGCTTTGTTGATTTAGTGGCCTTTAGTAACACTCTCTGCCATTCCAGAGACCATCTGTACACTTGCAGGTATGGTCTCGAGATCACTCATTTTTGATGTAGTTGCTTGGAGCTATAAACTTCACTCTTAGGACAGCTTCATTTCATAAAACAAAGACTACTAAATATAAAGCCACAGAATAACCCTAACAGAGCGGTAGAGGATAACTTCAATAGCCCACTGTCAACGATAGACCTGTTCTCCAGACAAAGACAAAACAGAATCATTGACATTAAATGACATCATAAACTCAGTGACATCCACTGAACATTCCACCGAACACTAAAGAACACACATTCTTCTCAGCAGCCCATGGAACTTTCTCCAAAACTGACCACATATTAGGATACAAGGTGACTCGCCAAATACAGGAAAATTGAAATAAGTAGCTTCTTGTATTTTATCTACCTACAGTGGAATAAAATTATCTATCAGCAGCAATAGAAACTCCAGTAAGTACACACAAACTCATGGAAACTAAACAACATATTATTGAATAATGCATGGATCACTGAAGAAGTCAAGAAGGAGAGATGGCCTAGCGGTTAAGAGCGCCGACCACTCTTGCAGAGGACCCGGGTTCAATCCCCAGCACCCACATGGCGGCCGAGAGCCGTCTGAAACTCCAATTCCAGGAGAACTCCAGTTCCAGGGGAGTCTGACACCCTCTTCTGACCTCTGTGGCATTGCACGTCACGGGTGCACAGACTTGCATGCAGACAATACATTCATACACATACGGAAATAAATAAAATTATTTAAAAAAAGGAAAAAAATTCATAGAATTGAATGAAAATGAAGACAACACATGACAAAATATTTGGGACATAGTGAACACTTCTTAAGATGTTTCTCAGCCATCTCTAATTCCTCACTTATAAAGTCTCTGTTCAGCTCTTTGCTCCATCTATTGAGTGGGTCGTTTGTTTCCTTTCTTCTTTGTTTTTTGACCAGTTTATATATTCTGGAAATCAATGCTTTGTCAGATGTTTCTGTGGTGAAGGTTTCCTCCCACTCTATGGGATTTCTCTTCACTTCCTTGATTGTTTCTTTTGATGTACAGAAGCTTTTGAGTTTAATGAGGTCCCATTTGTCAATTGTTGACCTTAATTCTTGTGCAGCTGCTGTCTGATTAAAGAAGTCTTTTTTCCTACGCCTATGCCTTGTAGGCTGCTGCCAACTTTTTCTTCTATTGCCTTCAGAGTTTGGGGGTTTCATGTTGAGTTCTTTAATCCATCTGGAGTTGACTTTTGTACAGGGCGAGAGGTAGGGGTTTAATTTCATTCTTCTACAAGTGGTGATCCAGTTTTGCCAACACCCCTTGCTGAAGATGCTGTCTTTTCTCCATTGTGTCTTCTTGGCCTCCTCAAAATAGATTTTAAACTATGTTGTACATATATTTCTAGTATATGGATTCACAAGTACTGAAAATTTAAAAATGAAAACAGACAAAACCACTGGTGTGTAAAACTGTGTGTTATACTCATACAAAGTATATCTTAGTAAATGAGCATTACTAGACCATAACTATAGGAGTATACTGCTCACTATTGAACTGTACACTTAAAACTGGTTAAGATGGAGGCCAGTTAGATGACATTCAGTGGGTAAAAGCATTTGCCTTGCAAGGTTGATGACCTGAGTTTGATCCCAGAACCCACAATAGAAAAAAAGAACTGACTCCACACAAATGCCCTGGTATGCTCGTGTACACACACACACACACACACACACACACACACACACATACAGTAACAACAAATAATTTTTAATTTAAAATGATTAAGATGCTAATGTTTGTGCTGTGTTTTCTGTAATTAATTATTTTGAATTTTCAAAAACAGAAGAATTACAAGGAGAAAATAAGCAGGAAGATTTTTTGGCTGGGGCTGGAGAGACAGCTCAGTGGTTAAGAGCACTGGCGGCTGCTACAGAGGATGCAGGCTCAGTTTCCAGTACTCACGTGGCAGCTAACAACTGTCATTAACTATAGCTCTAGGGGATCCAATGCCCACTTCTGGCCTCTGTAGGAATTCCAAAGATATGGTGCACTTACACCGTGTAGGCAAAACACTCATACAGATAAACTAAATAAATTTTAAAAAAACTTTTAAGGATCCTCAGGATAAATATATATGAATTTCACATCTTCCTGTTTTACCACTCCCCACATGTTGGTCCTGGATGTAAGTTCAGTATAAGCAAGCACTTGGAGACAGTCCATCTCAGGTGTATAGATCCATGATATGTTAGCTTGATCCACAAATACCTTCTAGGCTATCCTGAAGAATGAATGGCTTACAATATTCATCAGCTAACCCCGTGAAACACACAAATGGAAATATTAAAATGATCTCACCCAATTTGCCAGATAGATTATTTATAAATAGGTATATTTGTTTGCCTGTTTATTGTATTCTTTACACATAACAATACATCAAAAGCAAGAGTGGCTATAATCCAAAGAAAGTACCTCAGTCATTGGAGGCATGAGGAGGTCAAGGTTGATCTGTTTTCACTTTGACAACCCTAACTATCTAGTCATAAGTACAAAGAAAAGGAGAAATGAAAGAACGACTGAAATAAGAACATAGCATATATTGCTAAAACACCCTGGCCTAGCCCTTACCAAAGTATGGGTGAGAAACAACAGTGAGAAATACATCCTCCTTCAAGCCAGCTGTGGACTACTGTTTGATGTCGCTCACCAAGCACAGAGCAGATGGCTACAGAAAAGATCCCTTTTGACACACAACCGGGCCCCCATCTGTCCCCAGACTCAGCTGTCTCCTTCCCCTCTGGGAAGAACATGTGCTTAACAAGCAGGAGAACTCTGAAAAGGAGGGTTCACAAGTCCTTGGACAAGTTTTAGGACTGGTGGACCATGCCTTTTATGACCTTTTTCTCACAAAGAAATCTAAGTAAATAATTTACTAATCCTCAGTCTATTAATCTTTTCAAAAATTAAGCCCCTTCCTTGATGTGCTTAGAAAGCATATGTTCTAGCTAAGATAATTGTTCTTTCTAAAAAATGCCATAAAACTTGATTCTTTTGGTTTTCTGCATTTTTATGGTAAAACGAAATCTATAAATATAACTCTTACAGTGAACAAGTCCTTAAGCTTTTTGAATTCACGATCCTGGATGTGTAGCTCAATCATTACACAAGTTTTATCTTGATCTTTCTGAAGGAATGTGGGTGATTGGTTGGATGATATTATCTATGTGATTGTGTGGGATCCCAGGAATTAAATGATAGACTTTCAGGAGCAAGTTCATGTCAATGGCAGAAACATAGTAAATCTATACCCTAGCCCAGTTAATTTTAGGTGCCTGGAGAAACAGTAGAGACTGGAGTGTCCTACTCAGAGCTGGCTGCTTGATTTAACTGAGCACCTTTCTAACACACTTCATTGGTCAAAACACAAAAGAAATCAAAACTGTGTGCTTGCTTTTAGCATTTTCATATCTTTAGCATCCTCAACACTGGAAAAGCACTAATGACTAGAAAATATTAGCAATATTCAAAAAAGAGAGAAAAACAGAGAAGAGAGAACAGTCTGATAATCCATAATATTGTGGAATCAATTAACATAACTTACATCTATATTGAGCTAGAGCTATATAAAGGCTAGGATCTGAAGGTGCACACACACACACACACACACACACACACACACACATGAGGGCACAGTATCACAAGGAGATATTACAGAGTTATTCAGGTATATGTGTTATCTTGCCTTTTGTGCACTGAGAATTTTCAGAACAAATTTTTGTAGTTTCTTGGCTTCAGAGCCTGTGCCCCCCCCCCCTTTAGCAAACATTAGCATACCAAGTCAGATGGCATTATCACGGGCAGAGAACAGAGAAAGTTCACTATTTTACACACTTTATATTTTTTAAAATGTGGTTTTATTTTAGAAAGTTGGTGACTCAAGGATTCCAGAAATGGAGAACAGGTTTCAAAACAGTTAAATTAACATCAAAGACTCATTGAATTAGAAGCATAACCCCTGACCAGGCCACTGTTTTCTAGTGTTTTATGTAAAACTCAAAATTGAATTTGCCAACAGTCAAGGAAAATTAAATTCCCCTGAGAAAGTTGCAAGAGCCCACATTTTGCTACAGGAGAAAAAGAATATTAATGGAAGTTGAATATATCTGTCTTCTTTAATCAAAATCTCAACAAGGCCCCAGACAGTGGCATGCCTCAAAGGAAATGCCACCAAGAGGGAGAAACGCTTCCCTAGGTGCAAGACCTGTCCTGCCTATCAGGAGCCAGCCATGGATGGAAGACGCTCAGCCACACACAGCTCCCAGCATGTGAACACGCATTCCAACAGCATTTACCCCTGGGGACTTAAGGAAAGAAGCTACCAAAATGTGGTTTTAAGTGCTTGGATTTCTAGACCTATAGACATACTAAAATGAACAACTAAGACCCTGAAAGGAAGGCTGTGAGGTAAGATTTCGCATGAGTGAAAACCAGAATATATGACCTGGCAATGAAACTCTTCCAGTTCTGGGACTTCAGGTCATAATTTAACCTCAGTTTTTTATATGCAGAAGAAAGATAATGAATCCTGATTTTCATGTCCACATGAAGATATACTTTGCATTAGTTATTTTTTTAAGATTTTCATTCTTTTTTTAATTTTATTTATTTATTTATTTATTTATTTATTTATTTATTTATTTATTTGAATGTACTGTCTGCATGTAGGTTTGTGCACCCGTGTCTTGCAATGCTGCGGAGGTCAGAAGAGGGTATCGGATTCCCCTGGAACTGGAGTTCTCCTGGAATTGGAGTTACAGACGGTTCTCAGCCGCCATGTGGGTGCTGGGGGGGGATACGACACCGAGGTCCTCTGCAAGAGCAGTCTGCTCCTTAAACCGCTAGGGGCCATCTCTCCAGCCCCCAAACATGCATTAGTTTATTATCCCACCATTATGATGTGGACATTTAATTAAGAAAGAATCTTACATGCTCTGGCTAGTCCAATGCAAAGGCCACAGTGGATGCTGTCTGGAGAAGATCCAGAAAGCAGTGCCTAGGATGCCTTGGAGACAGATACTGATTGTCTTTGTCAGATGGCCACAGTATATGTTCAACTCTCCGAAATACAGACTCAGAACGCTGATTGTTCAACAGAATGAGATAGATCCTTCTCTGAAAAGCATACATCAAACTTCATTGGTACTGGTACAATTAAAATGAAAATCACAATTCAGCAAAATTTACATTGAGCTCTCTAGGTGGCACAGATACAGGNTAGGTTTGTGCACCCATGACGTGCAATACCACGGAGGTCAGAAGTGGGCGTCAGATTCCCCTGGAACTGGAGTTAAAGAAGGTTCTCAGCCGCCATGTGGGTGCTGGGGATCGAACCCGGGTCCTCTGCAAGAGCAGTCAGTGCTCTTAACCGCTAGGCCATCTCTCCAGCCCCAACACTGCATTAGTTATTATCCCACCATTATGATGTGGACATTTAATTAAGAAAGAATCTTACATGCTCTGGCTAGTCCAATGCAAAGGCCACAGTGGATGCTGTCTGGAGAAGATCCAGAAAGCAGTGCCTAGGATGCCTTGGAGACAGATACTGATTGTCTTTGTCAGATGGCCACAGTATATGTTCAACTCTCCGAAATACAGACTCAGAACGCTGATTGTTCAACAGAATGAGATAGATCCTTCTCTGAAAAGCATAATCAAACTTCATGGTACTGGTACATAAAATGAAAATCACAAGTCAGCAAATTTACATTGAGCTCTCTAGGTGGCACAGATACAGGATGTCCCTGAAGACAACCTGATGTAGAAAGTGAAATGACAGGCAGAGTGAGGAAGACCTTCTGGGAATACGGACTCAGCCAAGCAGGTAATCAGCTCATTCCAAGAGCCCATTTCCCTAAAACTGGTCTCTCGGCATCTGGGAGGTGGTCCTGGCTCTTGGAATCAGAGCTTGGATGTTCTGCCTATGTTGACTGCTCCACATAGAGGAAGTTGACCAGTGAAAATGGAACAGAAAGTACAGGCTTGAAGGTAGCAGGTAGCTACCGACATTTGTAAATGTCTGTAATGCCTTCTGGGTCTTAAGTAGGGAAGTTCTATAGGTGTAGCCCATTAACCCCAGCAAGAAAAGTCATTTAATAAATAGTAAAAATAATAATAATTTTAATTAAAAATTATAATAGTGATCATCAAAAGGATAAAAACAACTATACCAGGGAAAAGTTACAAATAAAAACTTTCATTATATTTGTAATAAGAAACTATATTTAAACTAGAGAAAATGAAAATGAAATATTTTGTGATATCAATAAAAGAAAATATTTATTAAACGGCTATTATATACAAAGCATTGCTCTAAGCATTTATATGTATTACCTCAGTAGCCGTCACAAAATCTTAATGAAGTCCTATACTTCTAGAATTATATGCAAGGAGAAGAAAAAAAAAACAAAGAAATTGTAGTGTTTCTTTTGAGAAAGAAGACATTATTTTCTCTGTCACTCTGGGCCACTTTTTACATAAATAGTAATGTTCAGACACAGCGCAACGTTCCACATTCCACATTGTACTAGGGCAAAAGGCATTGCAGGTTGTCAAACAGTTTACAAGTCCTGTGACAAAGGCAACATGGATCACTCCTTGAGAAAACCAGGCGCACTATAGAAACCTGTTCTGTAACACATAGGTCAAATCATTCTCCTTACCTGTAATGCTGCATTGTCAAGAATTCAAGAAAGCTTGAGAGAATTGAATTGGCCTGTAAAGTGAGTTTTAGCCCAGTCTTCCAACATACCATTACAAAAGGGCTGTTCTGTACAACATCCAACAATAAGAATCAATGAGCATTAAATTAAGATGAGTTAAGAGTCTGAAAGGAGGCAGTAGAACAGGCAGCTGGCTGAGGTTTTTCCTTCCACTAATGCTAAATATTTCATCTTCCTCAAGCAAGTGAAACCAGTAGCCCACACCTAATTAAACCACACAGTGACTGTGTTCTGCCACCCAAAAGAATGACAGATGTATTGCCTCACCAGTAGTAAGCTATAGGAATCAATAGCTGACATTTACTCAATGAAATACAAATTGAGATTAGCTAGCTTCACTTTTTATTCAGCAAAGTCAAGTCTGCAATCAATTTCTGTGCATGGGTAGACTATGGAGATTAGTTTTAAATTGATTTGTTTCTTCCTTAGCTAATTGCACTGCACTAGTAAATGAATAATCAATTGCTAACCTTCCTCTTACTGTATACATTTCAATGAGTAAAACAAGTCTGTTAAAGATGGGGGTTATTTTTTGTTGTTTCAAAGAGGGACTGCTGAATGTTCCATATGTATTGTGAGGCATCAGCTGTTTAATGATCATTTAAATTACTCTCTTATTTGCTGAACGAATGTAAGACTTCCCCTACTGTTACTGCTTAGATGGCCTATTTAGAGCTCTCAGTCTTTATGAAATACTATTTATATAGTAGATATTGCAAAATTGATAGTAGGGGATCCAGAAAATTCAGGATTCAAATTCTAGACCCATTGCTACTCCTAAGTACACACACACAACCAAAAGAAACAAGTGTTTATGTCAACCAAAGTATGTGTAGATTAACGTGTCACCCACAAAATACAGAAACTGAAAATCACCCTAGCAACATCCATCAACTATAATATGTCTAAATAAATGGAAGCAAATTCATACAGTGAAGTGTTACCCTACAGAGTAAGAAAGACAAACAGTGGTGTGTGTACCCAGTGCGTGGATGTAAGATACAACAGAAGAATTTTGACTCACCAGACTCTATATGCAGAATCATTGCATGATCTACGAATTCAAAAATAGGAAAGAATAATAAATGTCAAAAGATGTTTCAATACTTGTTTCCTTTTAAAATTTTTGAATTTCAATGTAAGGTACGCAAAATGATGTTTTAATATGCACATATGGTGAAGTAACCACAAGCTAAGGTTACATTACTAGCTTTCCTTTTTGGTATTGACAACACTTAAGGTGTACTCCCAGCTAATTTCAGGTATACAGAACCATTTAGTTCTATAGTTCTTCATGTTCCTCATTATCTCTAGAATTTATTTTCCTTACATAATGAAGCGTCAAGCCCTTTAACCATTATCTCTCCATCCCTCCTACCATTCACCCCTAGAACCACCATTTTATCTCCTGCCTCTCTGAATTTATTTTCTTTTTTAGGTTACACATTGTGAGTAAAATCATGTTACTATTGTTTCTATGTCTGGCTTATTTACTTAGCATGGTGTCATCTAGTTTTATCCATGTTATAAACAGTAAGATTTACATTTGTTTTAAGGAGGCTGAATAATATATACATATATTAATGTGCATATCTATATCTCTATATGCTATATAGCTTCAGTTATCAAGTTAACACACCTGGAAAGAAGGAATATCAACTGGGGATTTTTCTCTATCGGATTGCCCTGTCCCCACATCTGAGGGGCATTTTCTTGATTGTTGAGTGATGTGGGAGGGACCACACCATTGTGGGTGGTGCCACCCCTGAGCAGATGATCCTGAGTTGTATAAGAAAGTAGGTTGAGCGTGGGCCAGAGAAGCAAGTCAGTAAACAGCATTTCTTCATGGTTTGTACTTCAGTTCCTGCCTCCAGGTTCCTGCCTTGAGTTCCTGCCTTGGCTGCACTTGAAAGGACTATGAACTTTTAAGCCAAATAAACCCTTTCCTCCCCAAATTTTTGAGCAGTAAGTTGTTTTGGGGTGTTTTTTTAATTTAATTTTATTTATTTTTTTATCAAATCTAGACCTGTGCCCCCCCATTCTCCCACCCCACCAGAGCTTATGCATTCTGCCAAACATGCTTTTAATCTCTTTCTCAGTCTTTCTCATTCTCCATGAGGAAGTTGACTGTTTTGAGCAGAAGGTCACTGTTTCAGTCAGTTCTTGGATGCAGTCCTTTCTGTTGTTGTTGTTGTTTCCAATATGCATAGCTCCCAACTGCTTTGGACAAAAGCTCAAGGGGCCATGCATAAGAAATACTTACAACTAGGTAATTGGTACTAGCATCCACGGATGAGGGATACCATTCATCGTTTGTTTTTCTGGGACTGTGTTACTTCACTCAGCATGATGTCCTCTAGCTCCAGCCATTTTCCTGCAAAGCTCATGATATCATCTTTCTTTACTGCTGGATAGAACTCCATTGTGTAGATGTACCACATTTTCTCTATCCACTCATCAGTTGAGGGGCATTTGGGTTGGTTCCAGCTCCTTGCTATTGTGAAGAGAGCTGAAATAAACATGGCCATGCATATATCTCTGTGGTGGGGTGAGTCTTGAGGGTACATGCCCAGGAGTGCTATGGCTGGGTCAGGTGGCAAGTTCATTCCAAGTCTTCCAAGGGTTCTCCACACTGCTTTCCATAGTGGCTGCAAGAGTTTACATTCCCACCAGCAGTGGATGAGTGTTCCCCTTTCCCCACAACCTCTCCAGCACTTGGTAGCATTTGTTTATTTGATCCTAGCCAGTCTTACTGGAGTAAGATGATATCTTAAAGTGGTTTTGATTTGCATTTCCTTAATGATTAGTGATGTCCAACACTTCTTGAGGTGTTTCTCAGACATCTCTAATTCCTCGCTTGTGAAGTCTCTGTTCAGTTCTTTGCTCCATCTATTGAGCGGGTCGTTTGTTTTCTTTTTTCTTTGTTTTTTGAGTAGTTTATATATTCTGGAAATCAATGCTTTGTCAGATGTATCTGCAGTGAAGGTTTCCTCCCACTCTGTGGGATTTCTCTTCACTTCCTTGATTGTTTCTTTTGATGTACAGAAGCTTTTGAGTTTAATGAGGTCCCATTTGTCAATTGTCGACCTTAATTCTTGTGCAGCTGCTGTCTGATTTAGGAAGTCTTTTCCTATGCCTATGTCTTGTAGTCTGCTGCCAACTTTTTCTTCTATCGCCTTCAGAGTTTGGGGTTTCACGTTGAGGTCTTTGATCCATCTGGAGTTGACTTTTGTACAGGGCGAGAGGTAGGGGTTTAATTTCATTCTTCTACAGGTGTGATCCAGTTTTGCCAACACCACTTGCTAAAGATGCTGTCTTTTCTCCATGTGTCTTCTTGGCCCCCTTGTCAAATATAAGATGGCTGAAATTGTATGTGCTCAGATTTGGATCTTCGGTTTTGTTCCATTGGCCACAGGTCTGTTATTGTGCCTGCACCAGGCTGTTTTTATGACTATATCCCTGTAGTATAGTTTGAAGTCTGGTATAGAGATCTCCCCTGTGTAGCTCTTTTCGATGAGCAGTAATTTGTAACTGCAATAGACTTACTAGGACACTGTGATCATGGTAATGACAAAGAGGTATCTTATATGCATATATATCATAATTTCCTTATCCACTCATCTGTTGACAGATCTGTGGTCAGTCCTCTATCTTGGCTTTTGTGAGTAGCACTGCAGTGAACATCTGAATGCAGATAACTTCAAGATACTGATTTCATTTCCTTTGACTTGATATGCAGTAGTGGGGCTGCTGATTCATGTTGTAATCTCTATTTCTAAATACTTGCAGAACCCCACATAATTTTACATAATGGCTATACCAATTAATATTCTGCATAGCAGTTATTTTTAGAAGAGCTATTGCTTGGGAAGGCACCTGAAGAACCTTGTAGGTGGCTGAGAATGTTCTAGACCTCCAACTGGGCAGCAGTTCACTGAGCATGTACAGACAAATTTCACATGGCTGTAAATCTAAAAGCCATGCACTTTAATGTCTCACACCTTTTTAAAGCTCTAAGTTCCAACAGTTATCATGTGACCTCAAACAAACTACTTCTCCAAACATGTTTCCTCATCTATAACAGGGATAATAATATAACTTCTTCCTAGAATAGTCATGAAATATAAATACAATAATTTCATGCAATGCTTTTAGCTGAAATCCTTATGCATAGTAAAAGATTGTTAATATTGCCTATTCTTTCTCTCTGAGACTGTGGTCATAAGCAGGCAGGATTTAGGAGTTATAAATTGCTTCAGGAACCATAATTAAGGCAGAAGCTAATATTGCAAGTACAGGTGAACCAGGTTTTAAGAAAAGCAAATATATTCAATTTTATGTTTATAAACTTGAGGGAAAGTATTAGAGTCTTGGCTTTTTATAAAAAGTAGTTTCCACAGAATTCATTTACATAATAATCACAGTCAGCCCTCTGTATATATGGGTTCAGCATTCAACTAGCCACAGGTAGAAAATACTCAAGGGAAAAAAATGAACAGGCATGCATTTTTTCTTTTCATTATTCCCTAAACAATGTCTTTTAATAACCAGTTACACATCATGTACATTGTATTCAATATTATAAATTATATAGAGATGTCTTAAAATGTGAGAGGGTGTGATAATTCTATGTAAATACTACAGCATTTTATTCAAGGGACTTGAGTATCTGCAGATTTCCACACAATATCTTGGAACTAATCCCCTGTGAGTATCAAAGGATGACTATATTGTCTTTTGTGGTGTTGGGGAATCCAGAACCTCACACATGTGAGGCTGGCATTTTACCATTGAGATATACTGTGATGATTACATTCTAATGATTTTCAGATATTATTTGATGCAACCCAAAAAACAGATATCCCTTTTACTTTCAATTTATGATTTAGGTAATACACATTTGCTCCCATTAATATTGGGCTTAGACCACATGATCTGGAAAGATGACTTTTGGCACACTGCACTGATCTCTGAAGGTAGCAAGAGACCTAGAGCTCAATTTATACTGTAGTAATTTTCTGTGTCAGTCCAGTGACCAATGGAGTTCAAAATACTTAATCAATTGCTTGAACACAGCTGAAAATGAATCACTAGTCTTGGAAACTGACTTTTTAAGACAATAGATAGGCTTGGGACTAGAGAGATGGCTCAGCAGTTAAGAGAACCTGCAGAGGACCTGGATTGAGTTCTCAGCCCCCACATGGCAGCTAACAACAATCCTTAACTGTGGTTCCAGGGGATCTGGCACCCTCTTCTGGCCTCTGTGGGCACTGGACTAAACACGTACACTTGCATACAAGTAGGCAAAACACTCATACACATAAAAATAAATAAGACTATGTTTATAAAGAGTAAATAGTCTTCATCTTGAGTATTGCTACAGAATTTCCAAAGTTATTGCAGTGATTATGAAAATTATAAATTTAAGGTGCTAGAATCCACAGTGGAAGACTCTAACCTGCAGAAAACTTTGCACTACTGAAAATTCTTATTGGAAACTTTCAAAGATTTTAATGTCAATACTAGAAAGCAACAATCTACTTTGAAATGCCTGAATTGATAAAAGGATAACTGTAATGGACCAGGGAAATATAGATGTATTATCATTCTCTAGAGGAGCAGAACCAATGCAGTATATGTATGTATTTATCTATACATATTAAGGATATTAAGGATATTGGAGGCTGCAGAGTCCTCTGCACTGAGGAAAGCGTGGCAATCTAATTGTTCAGATAGACTAGAAGCCTCAGAATAAAAAGACCAATTATACAGTCCCAGCCCCAAAGCAGAAGCTCTAGAAGCTCTGTGGAGAGTTACTGTTGGGAGTCCACACTGGAAGACTAAAGAAAATGGAGTCAGATGTGTACAGACAGTGGTGGCAGCAACAACCACCAGTGTAAGAAGAATGGAGTGCAAGACCTAGCTGGCTTTCATGCTTTCTTTCTATCTAGGATCCCAGCCTGCTGTATGAAGCTACCTACATTCAAGTTATTGTCCCACATTGATGGTCTCTGGAAACACCCTCAGAGCCATACCCAGAACTGCACTTTATAAATCTCCTAGGCATTTCCCAATGCTTTCAAACTGACAAAATTAATTCTCACAGTGAAGAACACACGATCAGTGTGTCCACCTGCTCCCTCAAGCCTCAGTTCAAGATAGTGCTCTTCCAGCCACCTCCAGAGCAACACTTTCCATCAGAACTTCTTATGATATTGGAGATGTCTAATCCAGACTCATACAAATATAATTGTATCTATCTAGGATCCCAGCCTGGTGTATGAAGCTACCTACATTCAAGTTATTGTCCCACATTGATGGTCTCTAGATACTTTCGGGCACCCCCATACCTCAATGTTGCCAGTCCACAGCTTTCCCAAGATATTAGTTTCATTATTCTAATGAAGGTTTTACTGGTAATCCAACCTGAAGTTATTCTGAAATAAAATTACACACACATTCAGAAATAAATGAAAAGCTACACTGAATATTTTATTTATACTCACAAAATGTTCATCTGTGTTCTTGACAATCATGACCACTAAGACTCTTCAATGAAACATCCTGGATTATATAAGGTGATCATGCAGACTGTCACAGACCGGATACAATTTAAGGAGGGCTAAGTCAAAAGCAGGTGTCTCATATATGAAACTGAGCTTATAAAACACGTAACAGAAACATAAAAAATAAATGCATGTATTCCCCAAACCTATCTGTCCATATAAACTGCAATATTTCAAGATGAAGTGACCATCTCTGAAGGGAGGTCAAGATAATATGCCCACTGGAAGGTGATTTAATTCATCATTAAATTTCATCAGAAAAGGGGAAGTGGTCCTGCTGCTCCACAGCTCTGTCGTATACTCTCGGCAGCTCTTCACTTTGAGACGCACAGATATGAAAAGAACATTGCTTGAGTTCTGAGGGCCTGGCTTGGATTGCATATTTCTCAGCTTGGAAATGTGAGGGAAATGAGTCTTTTAAGAAAGTTCAGTCCTGTATGTATTTCCTTTTTTCTTTTTTTTTTTTTTAATTTTTTAAACAGTTTTTATTGATGCTTTGTGCATTTCATACATCATTTTCCAACTCAGTTCAGGCATATTTCCCTTTCCCTTCCCCCCACCTCCACCCCATCCCAGATCATGCATTCTGCCATAACTGTCCTGCATCTTTCTCTCAGTTTTTTTTTCATTTTTTTAGCTATAAGTGATAATCCATGAGTACAATCATCCTTCATGTAAAACCAATTTGCAGGCTGTTGTGCCCAAACCCCCACAGCCCCACCTTCCAGCGGGGGGTGAGGGGTTGTATGTTCAATCAAGTTGATCAAATGAGTGTCGAGTCCTGTATGTATTTTCAAGATGTGACATGGGAAGAAGATGGGTGGTTTTCAGGGTGCTTAAGTATTTTCTCTATGAATCATCTGAAGTGACTAGTAAATAAAACAGAAAAGTTTAAAAACCCCCAAAAGAGAAAAGTCAAAGTTGCTAAATAACAATGTGCTTAAGGATGTAAAGAGCATTCTATACCTGAGGGAGCGGTTTTCCAGCTGTTTGCTTTTTTCTCCCTAAGCTTCTTTGCAAATGTTTTGTTACCTCCACCTGCTGGCAGACTGAGGGAGAAAATCGATTAAATTATTTGCTGGAACCTGACAGAGCTAAAGTGAGAGGAATAAGTAAAATTACGATCACAGATGAAATTTCACTGAGGCCCCTGCATTCAATCCCCAGCACACACACAAAAGAAGATTCAAAAGATTAGCAGATTTTTGTTAATGCATTCAATATTATCTAATAAGAAATGCAAAACTTATTCTAAAATACTTTCACTAGCCTTTTTATTATGCAGCTATCAGCTTTTAATTCAAGTGTCTTGCCATCAACTCTATCTCATCCCTTCAATACCACTATAAATTTTATAATAAATGCAGCAAATAGTTGAAATATAAACCAAACTATGAATAAGAACATCTCATTTAAACTCAAAGATAGAGACATCCTCAGGAATATAAATTGGTCCTGCATCTTTAAAAAGACTCATGCGGGGCATGGTGGCACATACCTTTAATCCTAGCACTTCAGAGGCAGAGACAGGTGAATCTCTGTGAGTTCAAGGCCAGCCTGGTCTACAGAGTGAGTTCCAGGACTACAGGGAGAGACTACTGTAGCCAGAGCTACAGGGAGACCCTGTCTCAAAAAGAAAAAAAAAGACTTACAAGACATGTTTTTAAAAATCTGTTGAGACTAACTACAACAGAGTGTTAAGAGCATGAACTCTAGAACGCAGTTCCAAGTTGGAACTAAACTCTGCCATTCACAGATGGGGGCCATTAACCCACGGACTCCAATAGCCCTGTGCCTTGGTGCCTCCATGTGCAAGTGGGACTCAATGAGAATACCTATTTAATAACATTGTTATGTAGATTAAGTGAGTTAATATTTGCAAACTAACTAAAACAATTCATGGCATACCAAGAGAGCTATATAAAAGTTGATTAAATAGTTGTTACAAGTAGGATCCACCGAGGGGTTTGATGCCTGTAGCAGTCTGAGGCTTTTCTTCCTTTCAATGTTCAAACAGGCCAACCTTTCTACTGGCACTTCCTGGTACATCCTACACAATGCAAAGCTGTATCTTTTCTTTCTCAGCCATTAAGTTGATGACAGCTTGACCTGTTGGAACATACAAATCTTTTCCCGTAGTTAGTTTTAAGATTTGAAATTGCAAGGTTTTTGACAAAAAGGTTTCATATCTATCTGTATCCCCCTTTTTTTATTTTAAGATTCTGTTTTTTTGACCCATGAGTCTCAAAAAGGCAGTTGTATTACACATACCTATAGGCTGGAATCAAGGCGCAGATTTCATCAAATTCACCGAAGCTGTTTTGGATGACTGTATGTGGTTAACTTGGGAAACAAACTTAATTTTTTAAGTTAAATCATCCTACAGGTAAAAGAGAATACTACAAGGTGATACTGTACAACAGAAAAAAATTATAGAGAACATTTGTATGTGCCAATCCCAAAGTTATTATTTTACAGATTTTAAGTAAAACAAATGTGGACAACAATTTATATTTCCAATTAACTCAGGCGCATTGCTGTTTTTATCAGAACCTTTAAACCAATGTTGTTTAAAATACACATATTTACTTTTATTAAGTCCTAGAACACCATGTAACCTGTAGACAGAGTCTGGGCAAAATTGGATACTTGTTGAACTCACGTCAATTAAATATGTATTAATCGAATATACACCCTTGTCCCTCTCCCGCCCCTCTCACCCTTCCTAATTCACCATTTCAGTCAGTTTTCTGATGCAGTCTTTCTGTTGTTGTTCTTTTAATATGCATCCCTCTCCACAAGAAATATTTATAACTGGATTATTGGCACTAGCATCTGCAGATGAGGGATACCATTCATCGTTTGTTCTTCTGGGACTGTGTTACTTCACTTAATATAATGTTTTCTAGCTCCATCCATTTACCTGCAAAGTTCATGACGTTGTCTTTCTTTATCTCTGCATAGAACTCCATTGTGTACATGTACCACATTTTCTCTATCCACTCGTTAGTTGAGGGGCATTTGGGTTGGTTCCAGCTTTTTGCTACTGTGAACAGAGCTGCAATAAATATAGCTGTGCATGTATTTCTGCAGTAAGATGAGTCTTGTGGGTACATGCCCAGGAGTGGTATGACTGGGTCAAACGGCAAGCTCATTTTGAGTCTTCCAAAGGTTCTCCACACTGCTAGTGGCTGTACAAGTTTACATTCCCACCAGCAATGGATGAGTGTTCCCCTTTCCCCACAACCTCTCCAGCACTTGGTATCATTNTTCTGCTGAGGTTTTTCTCTGTGCTGTGGCCTCGCACTCGTAGTACCTCTTTATGAAAAAACTACAACGTTATCTCACTCATTACCCTATGAATCAGGTGAGCCACAGGCAATTTGCCTATCTAATACAAGATAATATGATAGTTGAATTTTCTTTTATGAACCCCCTCCACCAACAACCATCAAGGGTTTAACCACTGCACTTCAAAAACTCAGGGAATGGGGCAAAAGGCTAATAACTCTCATGGTCAGATTCAAAAATAATTTCCCCCATAGAAACAAGAGAGAAAATATGATGATGATGAGGTCATCTCTAACTGTAAATTGGAGTTGACTGTTATAGAGGTAATTTTTTATAAAACCAGTAAAACCTGCCTTCTTTAATTGAATAACAGACATAGGAACTGTTAAAAGGATTAATTCTCTATTCCAGAAATCCCAAATATAATACTAAAGTCTCGCTTAAGGCTATGCACTTAAGCAAAATATATTATACAGGAGAGCTCTTTGATATCAGCAATGGGATTATTCCTAGCCAAAGGAGATGTTGGCCAGGGGATCCAGCCCCCCCCCAAAAGGTAAATGCCTCTTGCCTGTAAACTGGGATATTTGCAGGAAGAGAGGTGATAGGCCCTGCTGTCGAAGACCCTGATGTAAGCATGGGAAAAAATGGCATTGGGAGACCGGCACGTTGCATAGTGTAAAAAAATTAATAGTGTACGTTGGTCTCTGGAATACCAGAAGAGTGTTACCAAAGGCCATTAAACCAATAAAGCAAAAATATAGGTCTCGCCTTGGGTCAAGCAAGACTCCTCCATCACAGCACCAAGTAACACCTCACCTGCCTGGAAATATCCTGTGCAGCAAGTGGCAAGGCCATATCCTCTGTAATATGCCGTCAAATCTAATTGGCTATTAGCTCTCCTCCTGGAGGAATGACCCACGGCTGATGCCACAGAATGCTTGACTCCTCTAGTGGTTAGGAGAGTTATAAGCCACAGGTAAGACCCTGGCTTCATATTTAACAGAAAAAAAACATAATTCGTGGATTAACATACCAATCCAAACATCTGTATCTATTACCAAAATAACCTTAACCATACCATAACAATTAGTACTTACTGGTTTTAAATAACCTATATATCTAATTGTTTGTGCTTCATTAGGGTAGGAAAATTGAAAGGTTTATTCCTGGAGACAAAAACTGTGTCAGCCCATGAAAGGAAACAGCCAAAAGAACTGAACCCAAGATACCAAGAAAACAGCTCCAGAGAAAGTAGACTGTTTTGCTTCTCGTCCACCTGGGCCCCTTTTCTTTTTTTTTTTTTTTGGTGTTTTCGAGGCAGGGTCTCCTGTAGCCCCAGCTGTCCTGGAACTCACTCTGTAGACCAGGCTGGCCTTGAACTCACAAAGATCCGCCTGCCACTGCCTCCCAAGTGCTAGGATTAAAGGCATGCGCCACCACACCCGGCCCACTCGTCCACCTGTGCCCCTTTTCTAAGCCTAGGGAACAATCTGCAGAAGAAGGGGCATGATAGAATGTAAGGGCTGCGATTGGGGCGAAATGGCGAAACTACAGCAATATAGTCTGGACACTCATCTGATCAACTTGATTGAACATACAAGCCCTCCCCCCATCTGGATGGTGGGACCCATGGGCTGTGTGGGTTTGGGCACAACTGCTTGCAAATTGGTTTTACATGAAGGATGCTTGTACTCATAAATTATTACTTATTGTTAAAAATGAAAAAAAAGAAGTAATTTTTAAAAAGTTGATTAAATAAATGACTTTTTAAAATATGAGTCAGAAGTAATGTGATTGTTTATTACCAAAAAACAACTTCCTCTTGGTCTGAGTGCCTATTCCTGATAAAGTTATTGTCTTCCACTGTAACCTTTGAACTATGATGGATCCAGAAAGTTGGCTTATTATGTTAGGAAGAGGAGCCTAAGTACAGACAAAAATAAGATATTACTTCCATACACAACAGATCAACAGTATGAGTTCCAGTAATTTGATACTTTTAAAAGGCTAATTAAACATCAATGACCTGGAACGATAAATTTATTGTAAAAATCCTCACCTATTAAGAGTACACTAACATTTTCAGAAACTAAAGGAACATGGTGGACCCTCCACAGAACACCAACACTAATTACACTATCTAGGATATAATTGTGATCAGGCGTACAGGTTGCAGTACATGTGCTGGTTACAGCAGGGCTTCTTAAGCTTTATCTACCCATGACCCCTCTCCCTTCAAGACTTTTTATATGACTCCTGTTACATAAAACTATAATGTAGTACACAAAATCAAACATTTGCTGATAATCAATTTATTCTAAAAGTTTTTTTGGTATGAATACAATTTTACCATTTACTAAAGAAGAGAGCAAATTTACATACTAATGAGATTAATGTGGTTATTTTTACATAAAGAATTAAATATTAGAAGCACATCTAACTGTGACATGGCCTTGTGGTCTACAATGTCCTGGGCTGCATTCATAGCTATCCTGGGGTACGTGTGATCCAGCGGCCCCAGGCAGAGGAGCTTCAACATTTTTCAAACTTCATCAGTATTGTGACTTTGTGACAGTCAGTGCTGAGAATGCCACTTCACGTAAGTACATAGTACAAGCAAAAGTGTGCTTAGGGTCATTTCTGAAACTGTTGGAAATCCTAATCTAAGCCAAAATTTATTTAATGATTTTAATTTTTTATGAAACTCAAGCCAGCAACTCCAACAGCAATGTTTAAAATCAAACAGTTTAACAATGTAATCCAAGTTTTGTTCATTCGATCCTACATGCTTCGGCATTATGGTAGGAAGAATTAAAAGTCTTTGTTTTCCCAAATTGATTATTTTTCTATAAAGCAGAAACCTCTGCATGTATAGTTCATAACATACAATAGTCTTGAATCCGAGCCAAGGGGTTTCAGGCAGCCTTTATGGGTGCCTCATGACAGGACTGCTTATGCAGTGCAGAGTCGTAACATGTGACATAAGCAAGCCCTCCCAGAAATGCCTTGGTTTCATAACTTTTGATTTTAATTAGTTTTTGGTTGAATATTCAGAATTGTTTTACTGTTGCCAAAATTTTCATGACTCTCACATGGAGTTAAGAATCTGAGGATTAGGTCTACTTTTAACTCATCTACTCAATAAATTTTGCTTCATTTTGCTTTGTTATGTTTAACACTGGGGATTCAATATGGAATAGGGAATATATATATATATATATATATATATATATATATATATATGGGCATCTTGAGGGAGCAGGGTGTGATCTGTACTATGAAGGGAAATAATAGTTCAGAGTGAGAAGAATCAAGAGTGAAAGGGAGGAGAGGAAAGCCTACATTTCAGAGACTTCTTGAGTAAAAGGACATTGAAGCAAAAGCCCAAAGGACGGCAGGCAGTAAGCAATGTGGATAAGCCTACTAGAAAAGCGAGCAGCAAGATTACAAGGTCTGTGATGAAGGTGTGTTTGGCATATCCAGAAAGGAGCAAGAAAGCCAATAAAATTATCTACATTATCCAGGAAAGAAGAGTTGTAGGAAATCCAGCTAGTGAAACATTTAGGGACAGGATAAGGTAGGAACTTTTGGGCCAGGCATGGTGGTGCATGCCTTTAATCTCAGCACTCCAGAGGCAGAGGCAGGCCAACCTCTGAGTTCAAGGCCCACCTCGGTCTACATAGTGAGTTCCAGGACAAGCTGGAGCTACAGGAGACTTCTGTCTCAAAAAAAGACCAAAACAAAAAAAAAAAAAAAAAAAAAAAAAAAGGAAGTTTTTGTTATATATGGATAGTTTATAAAGATGCCCAGAAAATTCTTTGAAAATTTTCATTGCAGAGATTGGCTCTTTGTACTTTCCCTTCAAATGTAGGTTAGGCATGAGTCCTTGGACCAGTAGAATAATAGCAATGACTGTAATGTCAGTATGCGGGTCATTAAGGAAAATTTTACTTTTATCTTGTTGGCTGGATTGTTCTTGTGAGTAGAGCAGCCCTGAGCTGCCATGTTGTAATGAAGCCAAGCTACATATAAAGTGAGCATGTAGCCTTCCTTCCTTTGAGAATGTTCATGAAATCCATACTTCCATTCCCACTCAGCTCCTCCCACATCCAACTTCCACATACTTATCTCAAACTCACATCCTCTTTTTCCAATAACATGTGTGTTGGTACAGGCATGTGGTGTGTGTGTATGTGTGTGTTGGTGTATGTATACTATTGAGTTCAGTTACTATTGTGGATATGCACATGGGTGTAGGGTCAACCATTTGGGCGTGTGGGCATGGACAACCTCTCAGGAGCCCAGCTCTGAGGAAAGCCTACTCTCCCTCCCTCAGAAGCTGTTGACTGCCTGCAGCTTCTCAACTAGAGGTAGAACCTTGTGAGCACTTTCACCATCCGTGCTGGAATGCTGACTAGTGTTCAGGTAAGCTTTCCAAGATTTTGAGTCATCCTGGGTCACATACAGCCAAACGGAGATTTCTAAAACCCAGACACCATTCCCAGATAAGGCCCTAAATGCTCTGGAGTAGAAACAATCCATCTCTATGGTGCCTCATCCAAACTAGCCTACAGGTTCCACGTGCAGAACAAAATGGCTGCTTTAGGCCACTCTGTTCTGGGCTACATTATCACAGAGCAGTAGCAACTGGGACATCACAACAAGATTTTAGATTTAATTTTAAACAAAAAGAGAATTAGATGCAGGGTCTGATATATGAAGCAAGAAGATCAAAGCCAGTTCTTATACAGAGAATAGCATGCAGAAAGGCAGTTGTGGAAACAGAGAGATGGCTTGGGAAACAGTAGTAGCATTGAAGATGGAGAAAGTGGAGTGATTGGAGATGACTGGGAAATTGAGCTCATAGCGGTTTGCAGCTGGATGTGTGGAGAACACCAAAGGTTTGGGCCAGAGCAAGAACTGAGCAGAGATTTCCTTTATTTGAGGTACACAGGGCTAGATCTGGAGAAGGGGAAGCAAGAGCTTAGTTTCAAACATGTCTGCCAGTCACCCAGATGGAGATGGTGTGGCCACTGAGAATGAAGCTTTGGAACTCCACAGAGACACTGGTTCTGTACCTGTTCAATCCCAATGGCCATATTTTAGGAAAGATATTAACAAACTAAAAAATATTCAGAAGAAGGTATTCAGGATGCAGATGCTTTGGAATGTCACTCCAATTTTCTACATTATTTTCATTTTTATGTGTATGAGTGTTTAGCCTGCATGTATGTAAGTGCACTTGTGTTATGTAATGCCCACAGAGACCAGAAGAGGGTGTCATACTCCCCTGGAACTAGAGTTGCAGATGGTTGTTAGCTGCCACATGGGTGCTGGGAATCGAACCTGGGCCCTCTGGAAGAACAGCTAGTGTTCTTAACTGCTGATCCATCTCTCCAGCCCCACCACTCCAAGTTTTAAAAGTGGAAGGAACTTAGCACACTTTGGAGAATGCCTCATTTATACTGAGGATGCAGCTGAACCAATAAAACTTCCCATTCAGATCCATCTTTGAGTAAGGTTTATTCTCTGACTAAAGATGTGGCCTCACTTTCAGGACACAAACATCCTCACTGTCTACTATGACTTTCCCATAGTAACTCTACTCCAGAAACATACACCATGACAGAAAATATATTGACTATTCCAATGTTCTTACAACACAGCAGATAGGCTGAGCAGCATGAAGTGGTGGTGTCGCTGCACTCTTCAAACAAAGTGAAGTCAAGCAAAGCCTTGTATTCCATATGTTCCCAGCAAATGAAATCCTTACTATATGAAACTCATCTCTTATGAGAAATAGATGTTAGTTATTTAAGCTGCTTAATGCAGGGCATCTTGTCAAAGCAGTTTCAAATAGAAACACATTCCTCTGTCATATTGTTAGGGTGACTTGTTGAATTTTTTCCCTTCTGTCAGGAATATAAGTCTAATGATGACTTTGAGAGCAAGGAGTTCAAAGACAAAGGTTTGAACTCATTTGTAGTCATTTGATAGAATGCTTTTTTGAAGCCCTTTCTACTGATATCAGAACTGCTGTCACTCAGTTCCCTGTCTCCTCCACTGTCCTTCACACTAAATTCATCCAGATTCAGATGTATCCTGGAGGTGAAAAGAATTACTTTGCTACCCATACAGAATGCCAAACATATTGCTTAGATACAATGATAAATATTCTGAAATTACCTTAAGCTTGCTGCAGATTTATCCTCTCTGCAAAGAGACAGGGAATGGAAAGGAACTGAGATTGAACTCTACTTAGAAAGAGCTACGCAGTTGTTACTAATGTTTCAGCCTTAGATATGGAGACTGACAGTGTAAGTCTTCCTACCTTCATCAGCAGTGCTCTGTCGGGAGCTGACCCTAAGGGAGTGCTGTGCTAACACTAGACCCAGAGGAGTTACCATGGCCAAAGGCACTTGGATTCACATGAACACCAGACCTTCTGTCTTCATCTGAGGGGCATTTCCTCCCCACCCCACCCTCATCACCAGTTAGCCATTTGCAGTCCAAAACAGACAGAATTTTTCTGGCATGAAAATCGATTAAATGTTAATGAGGATGCTGAGAAGTGACCGTGAGCTCAGTGGATAGGAAGGATCCTTGTCCTCTCCAGACGTGAGGGACATGAACTCTGTCCACCATCCTCATACTTTCAAAAAACCCACAGATTCCACCTCCTGGAACTCTGAGGAAACAAAAAGTGACTGTCACCTCAAAAAGAACTGGACCTCTGTGACGTGGGTCAGCGTTGGCCACTTCTTGTCTCACCTGGGCTTGGGCAAAACCCCTTCTGTGTCCTAGCCACTTTCTGATGACCACTAACAGAAGGCCTCAGCCGCTGGTCAAAGCACCTACCCACACTCAAAATTCAGGCTAGCTTCCTGCAGCCAGCTGTGTCCCAACACCCAGCCTTCACCTTCCTGGTGTGGTATTAACGCTGAGAGCAGCGCCACTTTCCCGCCAGGTGGCGCCTGGCCCATGGACACTAGAAGCAGTGTGGCAGGGTACACCGGCCCCTGTCCAGCAAGATGAAGACCGCCATCAGCGGGGCAGCCGGCTGCACGGCTGCAGGGCGAAACTGCCGCAGCGAGGATAGCTCGCCTATAGGCGGGTGCTGCGCCAGCACCAGGGAACCACCGGCACTGCGGAGGAGGGTGAGAGTCAGCTGAGCACGGGCGCCCTCTTCTGCACTAGGGCACCCAGACCGGCCATTGGATAGTCCAGGGCCAGAGGCAGCTGCACTGAGCCATGAAAGGTACCCGGGCCACCAGAAGGGTCGTGTGGCGTTTTGGTCCCACACCTGCATCCCCACTACAGCCCAGAGAGAAGAGAATGGAGCAAATTCCCCATTGGACACCTCCAGTCCAGGGTGCGTTTCCGACAACTCCCCAGTCAAAGCATTGTCGAGTAAGCAGGTCCAGTGACTGGGTCTACACAGACTTAAGTGAACACGAGTCACTGTCGCCGCCTTCCCCGGCCTCCAGCTCCCTGTAGGTGACCTGGCGGTTGCGACCCGCCCGGGTTTGGGTCCCAAGAGGCCTCGGTGGCCAGGTAGGCGCCAGACAATTGTTCTCGCCTACAGACTGACTTACTGCAGAGAGGCGCATTGTCCTTCTCATGCGGGTAGAGGGCGCCGCGCGCCTGCCTGTTGGCTCCCGAGCCCTTGTCCGAGGTGCTGACCAGCGCCAACAGGCTTTCCCCTTCACAGCCTCCTCCAGCACCAAGAAGGTGACTCAGACCTCCAGTGTCACCAGCAGGCCTTCCAGCAAGATCTTGTCTACTGCCTAGAGACCAGCAACAGTGGCGGGAAAGGGCTGGGACACTTGCGGATAGCAGTGGGATGACGAGAGCATTGTCACAGAAGATGCTCACGATGACCTTGAAGATGGCGGTCCAGAGCCTTGGGCTGCAATCTTGAACCCAGATGTCCTTCTCTCCAGGTGTTCTGGCCCTGGCTGCCAGAGCATGAGTTGAACTGGAAAAGGTGGCAGACTTCTGGAGGGGTGCCGGCGCCATAAGTGAACACATCACCTTTGGAACCCAGGTCAGCGACAGAAATTCCATAGTGCATCCTAGTCAATCAACCTCAGCCATAGCACTCTGTCGGAAGATCAGGCTGTGTTCGTTGGGACTCAGCACCAGTACTCAGAGGGCTACTGCGGCAGAACCAGACAAGCGACTGCTATCCTAAGCCACCAGCTCTAGCCTCATCCTCGTGATCCAACTCCTGTAAGCAGCACCAGACCCAAGCACTGGGTGCTATCCACTGGCGTCTGTAGTTCCACATGGAAGGGAATTTGGGGGTTGCACCAGACACGCACGCTGCGATGCAGCCCATTGGCACCCCCCAGGGGGATTCACATGCATTTGAGATTGCTCTTTGTTATCTCCGGGGTTCTGAGCCCCAAGGAAAGCAGGAAGTCAGTTAGATCCCTTGTTTCTATCTCCACAGGCAGGAGCTGCCAACATGTACTATGAGCCCTGGCCCCACAGACACCCCTAATCCAGGCCAGTGTCCCAGACAGAGTTCCAGATAGACAGACTTGCTGTCTTCACAGCCAGAGCAAAGAGCTATTGAATTGCATTATCAGGTGGAACTGAATTGCCACTGTGCTGGAATTAAACAGAATATGGTTAGAGCACAGATGACTGTGCCAGGAGCTACCTGCCCATACATGAGAAAATTGATGGTTTTGATGCAAAACACTGGTCAGAACACCAGCCATAGATCTCACATGGCTTCTAGTCCAACTCCTTGCAAATGTCACCAGAAAATCTGAGCCTCCAGCAAAACATATTTATTCTTCGAAAAGCCAATTGCAGGATTTGCACTCAGACTTCCAGGCCTTTCATGTCCAGGAGATATTTGCCCTGTTAAGCGCACCTCACCACTACATGCTGTCTGCTGGTATAATCACTTTTCCCTGCCCCAGGCTTAAGCATACCTCTTCAGAACCCCACTGGGTTGGGGGTGGGGCAGTGGTGTGTATAGGCAAAACACACAAGTAAGTATCTGTTTAGGCCAGTCCTCAGATCTCTGGGCCTTCGAGCCACGAAAAGGCCTGGAGAACTGATCAGTGTTCAGGATAGCCAGGGGAGTGATTAAGAGACCTGCAGAAGTTTGCACCGTACAAATCCATTCTGTTTGCTTCCCCACTGTGTGCAGTTCTCATGCTGATAGTAAGATCAGGGGATCCACGGACTCTTTATTCTCCCTAAGCAGAGTTCCTTTCCTTGAAGGCACAGCAGCCCTTGCCCTTTACCATTTGAATAAGAATCTGTGTTCATTGCTACCCACCTTTACCAGCCACAGCTATCCATCCATGTTGGATTATCATTTCCTGTCTTGAAGGCTCTAGAACTACAGTTTTTCCAGAATGAGAAAATGTCTAATCAGAAAAGAATTGTTTTCCAAAACAATCATTTCTGAACAGTTTTTCTATTGCAAAGGAAACATTAATAATAAAATCTCAGCCTCTCCATCCCCTTTTATGTCAGTAATTACTTATGTAAGGATTCAGTGTCAGAGAAATTTGCCAGCCACAAACTGCGGTAAGGGATAGCTAAGGGTAAGAAAAAGACTTAGAGAAATACACTGCAGTCAGTCTTGTTAAAAAATTGCTGTCGACCAATTATTTTTAAAAAGCCCTTGGCTGAAGAAAACCATGGGTGGCCTGATTGGCTGAAGGCTAAAGACACATTAAAGCATCTGTCTAAAGCATAATAAGTAGCCTTGTGTTAAGTTCCTTTATGTGTGAAGTACTCTAAATGCTAAACAGTCCCACATGTTAATGATGACATTGTTCCTCATGGCGTGGAGAGTGCTCTTTAACTAGTCATCTTGAATCAGTGAGCAGACTGAGTTATTCATTTGCCTAAGCTCTTCTTGGCTCCTCCGTGATCTGTAACGTTATTGATTTTTGCAGGGACACATCGGTAAATGACTATGTTTTTTGCTTTCACTCTTACTTCAGCACCAGAACTAGGAATCCAATTCTGACTCCAAGCCACCTCAGATGAGAACATTAATTTTCAGGCATTTTAATTTAGTGGGGCAGTCTGGCAATACCTTTCATGTTAAGTACCAGTAACTGATACCAGAGAATGACAGTAGGAAGTGTGAGATGGTTTGGGTAGAGTACACTGAGGTCCTTAAAAAAAAGATTAATTTCATTTCTTCAAGACTTTTAATTGTACTTAATGAGGCAGCCTCTTGAAAAGGAAACAGCTGTACTTCAGCATTATTAAGTTCACATTCTTTCTGAGCCAGTATCTTCGATGACTTACTAGATAGTTCTCTTTCTAAATATCTTATTAGATAGTTATTAGATACTTCTTATTAGTTAGTTCTCTTTCTAAATATCCCAGGGACATTGCCGGTTATTCAGCCTCTGGATCTCATGGAAAATAAGAGGATCTTGGCCTCACTCACATCTTTATTCTTACACATCCTTTAACTGAAAACTAAAAGCTGCTTCAGCTGCTTTTTCAAAATGCTTGCTTCCCTGTGCATTAGCCAGGAGAGGGACCCATTTAACCACAGTCTGAGTCTTTTTTCCTTCCTTTTCTTACACAGCCCCTCCCAGGCTTAGCATCTACTAGTCTTCATCATCACTGTTGCCATTCATGATCAGAAAAGCCATTTAAGATACAGAAAAGGAAGAATAGCCTAAGACTTTATCCACAGAGCATCAAAAGACACCAGATGAAATATGAAAAAGGCAAGTAATCAAACCTATTGCTTCCACAATGCTAAACATCTGGACTCTTATGTTTGGAAACATCCAGCAATGGTGTTTAAATGCCTGATTTCATTTCCCCCCCATTTTTCTTCCAGCTGTTTGGTATCACAGAGACAGTTGCTGGGAAGGAATATGCTTTACTGTTAGGGATCCGTTATTAGTATTATCGTTGTTTTGTTGTAAACAATTACCTTATTAAACTGCTGCTTTATGAATGAAGGACAGCTGGGGATTCAGGAAAGAGACATTTTTCTGAGGCATAAATCAGTTCTATGCCAATAGAATGATAAGCTGAATAATATAGAAAGTGTATGCTCTGTCCCCAAGGGATGTGTCATCATGAAGCTGTGTTTAAAGCTCAGCTTCTGGGCCCCTCGCGTTCCATTCTGTTGGCTCTGTTAGGGAAGAATCTTTCTTCGTTATTTTTTTTTTTTTTTTTGGTCTTTTCGAGACAGGGTCTCCCTGTAGCCCCAGCTGTCCTGGAACTCACTCTGTAGACCAGGCTGGCCTTGAACTCACAAAGATCCGCCTGCCTCTGCCTCCCAAGTGCTAGGATTAAAGGCGTGCGCCACCACACCCGGCAGGAAGAATCTTTCTTAATATTAAAAGCACTGTGGCAGAAATGTGTTTTATGTTTCTTGAGTTCCCATTTCTGCCATATTGCCAAACAATAGGTGCATAGAATATATCTTGATCACTGTTCGAGTCAAACACGAAGGCAAACAAACAGCAGGGTCAAGGATGTATTACCACAGGAAGAGGAGGAAAGGGTAGAGGGGCAAGTTGTTCTTCTCACTCAGCATGGTTTTGAAGATGGGAGGGTTTGGAAAATATGCTATGAACTTCACCCTTGTTCCTAAAACAAAATCATCGCACATGCTATTGGTCCCTAAAATATCAAGAAGTTTCTATTGTTTGAACAAAATATGTTCTATTTTGCTGATCGTAAAACATCAAATTGTCACCGGGTGTGGTGGCGCACGCCTTTAATCCTAGCACTCGGGAGGCAGAGATAGGCGGATCTTTGTGAGTTCAAGGCCAGCCTGGTCTACAGAGTGAGTTCCAGGACAGCTAGGGCTACAGGGAGACCTGTCTCGAAAAGGCCAAAAAAAAAAAAAAAAAAATCAAATTGTCTCATTATGCATACAATATATTATATATATTCTAAAGTAACTTGCAACAAAAACACATGGAAAAAGTCATCCTCCTAATTTACAACAATGTCCATGCCTTTGCATAATTCACTTTTCCTATTACTAAAATTAGGAATAAATGTTTGGAAAAATTAAGCCACAGGAAAGTTCCAGTATGAAAAGTTGGCTGGTGTGTTCTGCCTATATGTATCACAGCAAGCATCAGCTTTGATAAGACTCTGCACTCACGCTTCCTAAAGCCAGGGACAGTTTCAGTGCCATTTACAACAAATCACTCAGTGTCCTATCCCGATGTCCATTTTCATTTCTTCAAACAACCATTCCATAGCTGAATGACCAAAGTATTATGAAATGCAATATTACTGTCTTCGAGGAATAAGTTCCAGAAGTTAAAGCTATTAAATCTCCCTTAAAGAAAACAAATCAATCCGATACATTTTTTTCTAGAAAAAAAATAATTTAAGATAACAACTTGGAAAAAACTAAAGTCAGTCTTCAGTAGTATGATCCCCCCTCCCCCCAGATAGAGTGATACTCTAGAGTTGTCTCACAAGACATGCCATGAGCTCACATCCCACTGCTCAGCTACATAGCTAGTTTGTTACGGGGTCTCTTCTGCAAAGTCATTTATAAGAAAAATTATAAGCAAATTTATGGTGTTTTGTTAAAATCTTTTCAGGGAAAATAATTAATGCCAAAGTCACTCAAAATGCTATCTACACACACGATATAGAAACAAATGGTATTTTACCAACTACTTAAGTTCTTCAACCCAAGAAACATCACAGAAAGGCACTAGAGAGCATCAACACTAATCACAAGCTCTCCTTAACATAAAATAAGCATTTAAATGATGAAATTTTCACATAGAGAAGTTTCTCATCATGCTAATAAAGATTTTATCAAAAGCATCCAATCTTCAAATGCTACATAAAACTAATAATTTTACACTAGTGATTTTATTAATACCTCACCATGAAGGAAATTAATGAGTAAATTAAAAACTGTTTTGGTTCAAGGATGCCTCAAATCGAAGTGAACTGGTAAAGTTGACTTTGGACTTGACCCTCATGGCTAAAATAATGTGTGTTATTTTCTTCTATGAACATCGATGAAATCCTTAACAAGGGTCATGTTTTGTTTGAAATTTTAAGCCATGATCAAGCCTAATGACTGTCTTAGAATTAATATTTATCAAATGAATCACCTAGACAGTATTTGTATAGTCTACAACTCCTGCCTGCCTCAAAACTCTCCTGGCAGTATATCATATTAAACAGAGACAGAAAGAAAAAGGAAGACCAGGTAAAATGCCCCTTCAACCTGGGTACAAGATGTTGACAGCTTGACCAGTGAGTGGCAAGATGTATGGGGTGGGAACCTGAGGAACATTGTTATGGAGCAGCCAGTAAAATATAACCACAAATAAGCTCTAGGGGAGGAGGAAGATGAAACATGTAAATTGTTCTAAAGATGTAAAGAATGGCCATGTAGGCTCAGTATTTCCAGTTACTAAGGAAAACAGTTCCCCTCAATAGGATCCCAAGGTTTCTAATGTTCACTGGCTAAATGGTCAAAGGCAGAGGACTTCATCCGGGCGTGGTGGTGCTCGCCTTTAATCCTAGCACTTGGGAGGCAGAGGCGGGAGGATCTTTGTGAATTCAAGGCCAGCCTGGTCTACAGAGTGAGTTCCAGGACAGCTGGGGCTACAAGGAGACCCTGTCTCAAAAAGATAGATAAATAAATAAATAAATAAATAAATAAATAAATAAATAAATGGCAGAGGACTTCATCCCCAGGCCTCAATGTCTTTCAGAAAGAATGCCTACCCTAAGGGATTACTTTGGAGTTTAAGTACAAAAAGGTGAGAAGAATGAGGAGCTCAGTGCTTAGCAACATGTGAGATCTCAAGAGACAACTGTGACCTTCATGGTAGGCATTTATACATTGTGCTGTGATTTATTAGGGAATATCTCTTATCCCAGTTCTGAGTCTTTCCAGAATATGAACCACAACTTTATCAAATGTGTAACTAATCTAGTTCCTAACACCTTAATATTTTTGGAGTACTATTTCTAAAAAATACTACATAACATCATCTGAATTCAAAGCTATAAAACCTACTGAGGAATCTCAGGTTTAGTATCTGGAACCAGGATAGAATATGAGACTTCTATAATAAGTGAAATGGTAATATTGGCCTAGCCACATGCAACAAAATTGGATTAGTGGGTCAGTGTCAACTCTGACTTATCAGAACAAGTGGAACACTAGTTGTTTTTGCCTGATCAATTTCATTTTGAGAATCCATCTCCTTTCCAAATCAGTCATATAAATAGGGTATGACAGCCCCAACACCCATCATTCTGAGATAATTCTAGAATGGCCACTTGACCCAGGCTTATTCAAGCGAGCACACACACACACACAACACACACACACACACACACACACACACACACAACTACAGTGATTGACTCAGATAGACGCACATGTCCAAATCAAAGACATTCAGAGAAGAACAGAGCCCAGCAGATGTAAACTGCTGAAACCACCACATGGGAGTGTTTTCCTGAGAGCAAAATCAGATGTTAGAAAGAAAAACAGAGATGGTATGGACCACTTTGATCCAACCATTCCTAATCTATTAAACTTGTTATTTAAGTTCTACCATTACATTGAAGCCAATTAGTTGAATGCTGTCACTAGTTTCCTAAAGAATTCTAAGGAATTCCAAGACTGGAAAAATTTTATTAGAAACAGACAGACCCGAATACAAGTGTTCTTCTGAAGGGATCCAGGAAAGAGGTCTGTGGTGCCTAATTATGGTGAATTGAAAAGCCGGCTTGCCTTCTTCGTATGTGTTTGCACAACTGTGGATAAATTGTTGCTTACATTTTTGGGCTCAGATTATGTGTCTTTTAAAGCCAGAGACAAGGAAGTTAAAAATTTTAAAGGGTTTGACAGCATTTATAGGGAAAAGTCTGCACTAAATCTCCAATAATCATGTCTCCCTTTGAAAGTAGAAGAGGACAAAAATCTGATATCAGCAAAATAGATACTTTCTACCTAAAGCCAACATTCCAAGAAGGCTGAAAGGTGGCCATCTTGGCACATTTTCAGAATAGAAAAGAAAGCCTTCTCCATCTAATTAAAATTAATGCAAGAAAAGGAAGGCAAAGAAAATGAAGAAGAGTGAGGACATACTGAGTCTTGATTCCCCATGTCCCCACAAACTTATCAATTTGGCAGCTATAACTTGAGAAAAATAGCAATCACCCCATAGCCAAAAGACCAGTCTAAGGGCAAATGCCCTGAAAGGGTCCAAAAAAGACCCAAGGGGAAGCCTTGTAGACTAAAGGCCAAGGCATGAACAAATCATCTAGATCCGATGCTCAGAGAAGAAATACAAGAGCAAATTCAAGCACTTTCACCAGCTTTGAAGATAGAGCCAATCAAATGCAAACTAACACTAAACTCTTAGCCAAGAAGCAAAGGATTGCCCCATTAGAAAATGGCCGGTTGCCTTGGAAACCCCTGGAATATCAACCCTCCTGCCAAGCTCAGATGTACTCATAAAGGAGAAGAACTGTAAAAGATCATCTCTGTGAACAGGATCTGGGGAGGACATACACATTGGCTGGTCTTAGAAAACATGTTTCAGTCAAGTGGGGATGAGACAGGATGGAAAAACAGGATAGCTTATGGGGACATAGGAAGGGAAATGAGCCCCTCAACCCAAAATCTGTTGAAACTCTCCCCAGCAGAGAATCAAAAATTCAACACAATTAAGAATATATGCTTAGAGCCTGTCTCCCTTCTTAGCTACAAGCCTGGGATTTTCTAAAAAGTTTATCAGAAACCCCTGTTATAGTAAAAGAAGGGGTTCTAAACACTTTGTTCAGCTCTAGTGGATCTTTATTTCATTGGATTGTGAATGGCTCCACTCTATAATCTTATTTATCAAAAATAGAAATGAGATTATAGAGCAATCATGAAAACACAGCAGCTGTGCATGTCTGCACGGGTCTGAACAGCCTTGGGCGGGCCACCAGCAGACGCAGATGGAGGAGTGGTCCACGGGCCCCACCCCTTGCTCGGAACATTTGCTATGGATAGATTCAGGCACAGGAAGAGCCACTGCCTTCAGCTGTGCGCCCAGTGTTGGCCCCACCAGACTCCAACAGACACGTCCAACCCAATGCTCACACCAATTGTTCTAGTTAAACTAAATGGGTCTCAAAACAAAACCCAAAGTCAGGAATCTAGGAACCCTGTCTGGAAGGGATGGGGGTGGGGCTGAAAGAGATCAGGGGACATAAGAAAAAGGCGTAGAGGAGAAAGTGGTCAGAATTCATTACATGCATGTGTGAAATGGTCAAGCAACAAAATGAATCAACAAAGAAAAGGAGTTTCTTAGCCCTTTGAAGCTACCAATTGATACTAATATATATATATATATATATATATTATATATATATATTATATTATACAATTAGATATTATATTATTATATATATATATCCTCTGCTATATTCACTCCAATTTCAACTCTTCTTTGAGACGTCTCTGCCTATGGCTCTCCAGTGTGTCTAACTCTATCCATAAGCATCTTTCTTTTTACTTTTAATAAACTCCAATTCTGCTTTATACTGGCTCTTCCTGAAATTCTTTACTGAAGCAAAGCCAAGACTCTGGTTTTAAGGGATCACCTCAGACCACTACACTAAAATGTGCTTCCATCCCTACCACTGCTGACAGGAACCCCTTTCATCCCCTGTACAATAATCCATGTTCTCGTGCTGAGGACAGTGGCCATTCTGTGGAATAGTCCCTTAGCCAGGGGGAATTAAAAAAATTTAATTACACTAATATATTATCAAGGTATTGGAGAATGTTAATATGGGACAGAGACTGGGAGGTCCTGGGTTTATACATCATGGGCAACTGTGCCCAGATTTGACTATGAGTAATCCAGGTCTTCCTAGGATCCAACTTGCTATGAGATATAGCAAATCGTATCGATCTCTGAGTTCCTTATTCTCTCTCTCTCTCCCTCTCTGTCTCTCTCTGCTCCCTCTCCGATGTCTCTCTCCTCCATAGTATAAATATATATCAATATATATAATATATTATATATGGAGACCATATATATATATATATATATATATATATATATATATATATCTTTCTCTGTGTGTGTTCCTGGAGGTTTAACCCAGAACCTTACACAATAGTCAAGTACTCTACCACTGAGCAACATATCCATACCTTGGTTTTCTAAAGCAGTCTTAATGCAGAGCCCAACCTGGCCTCTGAGCCATGATTCTCCTGTCTCAGTCCTTGAAAAGCTGCTATTATAAGTGAGCTTTCTTGAGCAATGGTTTGCTCAACAACCACTGGCAATGAAATTATTCTAGTTAGAAAGCCATGGCAGAATTTTTTATTATTTACCTTTTCCCTAGCTTGCTCCCCCTTGATAAATGCAGTCACTCCTGATACAAAGCATCCTGTATCCCCTGGTACTTAGCCACTCCTGTCCTTGTCTCTCAACCAGTCATTGGATGTCTTTGTTGACTTTTCCTGAGCCCATAACACTGCTGTCAGCCTACAGAAAAAGAAAGATCCTGTTGACTTGACTTGCACCCCTTCCAAAATCTTCTTCCCTTCTCTTTTTAATCCAAGGTAAATGTCTCCCCCACTGCCCGAGAAAGCACCTCTTATCTGTTTTGCTTGTTCCTGCTACCTTATTCATGACAGCTGACAGCTCACAAAATAGCTTCTGTCTCTCAGATTACTCTCAAGAGACCTGGGGGAGGGATCTGGGTAGCCTTCTCGGTGGGAGAAAGCCAAGGAGAGACAGATCTATGCAAAGTAGAACAGCCAGCACTGCACCCGCTTGTTCCATCTACTCATGAAGGACCAGGCTGCATGGCTTCTTAGTTTCCCAGATCTGTTTAACAATCAAACCCCCACTGGTGAAGTAGGTGTAGAATTCTCCATGTTCCCATTTGCCCTCAGGACTTACTTCATTCTTTTTAAATTAACTTCATGAACTGAAAAACTATTAATAATGAATTGATGTGGTATTTCCCAGGGTCTGCTTTGTTATTCCCTTCACTATACTTTCATTCATGCTATTCCTATGACCACTATGCTGTTTCCTCCACATAAGCATTGAAATGTTTCACAAGTGCATTTCTTTTTTTCTTCTATTACTTTATTATTTTTTCATTTTTAACAATGAGTAATAAGTTATGAGTACAAGCATCCTTCATGTAAAACCAATTTGCAAGCAGCTATGCCCAAACCCACACAGCCCAAGGTTCCCACCATCCAGCTGGGGGGGGCTTGTATGTACAATCAAGTTGATCAAATAAGTGTCCAGCCTATATTGCTGTAGTTTCACCATTCACCCCAATTGCAGCCCTTATTTCTACCACACCCCTTCTTCCATAGATTGTTCCCTGGGCTTAGAAAAGGGGCACAGGTGGACAAGAAGCAAAACAGTCTACTTTCTCTGGAGATGTTGTTTGGGACTCTGGTCAGTACTGGCTGTTTCCTTACATGGGCTGACAGTTTGTCCAGGAATAACCTTTCAATTGTACTAATGAAGCACAAGCAGTTAGATATATAGGTATTTAAACAGTACTAATTATTATGGTAGGTTACTTTGGTATAAACACAGATGTTTGGATAGTATGCTAATCCATGAAGTATTTTTTTTAATATTTATTTATTTATTTTATGTGTATGAGTGTACTGTCTGCATGCAGGTCTGTGCACCCGTGTCGTGCAATGCCGTGGAGGTCAGAAGAGGGCATCGGATTCCCCTGGAACTGGAGTTCTCCTGGAATTGGAGTTACGGACGGTTCTCAGCCACCATGCGGGTGCTGGGGATCGAACCCGGGTCCTCTGCAAGAGCAGTCGGGGTTCTTAACCGCTAGGCCATCTCTCCAGCCCCGAAGTATATTTTTCTGCAAAAGATGACAAGGTCTTACTGTGGTTTATAACATCTCCTAACCACTAGAGGATGTAAGCTTGTGGCATCAGCCGCAAGTGAGGTGTAGCTGATGCTGATGGAGGAGTCTTGCTTGACTCAAGGAGACCAATATTTGCTTTATTGGTTTAGTGGCCTTTGGTAACACTCTCTGGTATTCCAGAGACCATCTGTACACTTGCAAGTGTGGTCTCCATACATCTTTCCCATGCTTAAATCAGGTCTTTGACAACAGGACCTTATCTAACCTCTCTTCTTGCAGGCATCCCAGTTTACAGGCATGCATTCTTTAAAGCAGTGCTTCTCAAGCAACATACCTGCAGATCACAGGGGGATCCTGTCCAAATGTAGATTCTGAGAACAATAAGTCACCAGTGCCTGGGAGTCTACATTCAGACAAGTGTGATATCACTCTGCCTGCACAGCTCCCTTCTGTGTGTGCGTTGGGGGGGTTGTGCTTCAGCAGCTATTCCAAGGCCAACTCCGTGAGAGAAACCATTCTCTCACTGCCTCAGAAGCTAGGGCACTTCTTTCCTACTGCTCTGATTAGACATACCTCATTTAGCCATCTGCCTTATTTTAGAGCGAGACTGCCAAATAAAATTATGATGTGGCACAATTAGTCTGGCAAGCTTAGTTATAGTCTTTTATACCATAAGAAGGGGATACTATGGTTTCAGATTTCATAACAGTCTTGTGTTCAACATGGTTACTGTCTAATAAGTGTGGCTGGGGAAAGGTAGATTAGATAAGTTTATACTGCTACAAGATCACCCCTTAAGGGACACTTTTTTTTTTTTTTTGGTCTTTTTGAGACAGGGTCTCCCTGTAGCCCCAGCTCTCCTGGAACTCACTCTGTAGACCAGGCTGGCCTTGAACTCACAAAAGATCCGCCTGCCTCTGCCTCCCAAGTGTTAGACAAGATCCAGATCAGATGGCAAGGTGTGACCATCTGGACATTGGCTAGAAGAGTGGTCACCAGCATGGGCAAATGGCCTGGCTGTGAACTTTACCACCACTATCTTAACAATGTGCCTTTCACAACTCACCTAATTCTCTAAATCTCAAATTTGTTCTTTACTAGAAAATTGCAATGGCAATATTATTTTTTTTTAATTTTTTAAATTTTATTTATTTCCGTATGTGTATGAATGTGTTGTCTGCATGCAAGTTTGTGCGCCCGTGACGTGCAATGCCGCAGAGGTCAGAAGAGGGTCTCGGATTCCCCTGGAACTGGAGTTCTCCTGGAATTGGAGTTTCAGATGGTTCTCGGCCGCCATCTGGGTGCTGGGGATCGAATCCAGGTCCTCTGCAAGAGCGGTCAGCGCTCCTAACCGCTAGGCCATCTCTCCAGCCCCCAATATTATTTTTAAGGACCATTATAAAGCTTAAGTCAGGGAAAATATGTAAATGAGAAGGTGCTTATAAAGCATTCTGCCGTATAGCAAGTGTTCTGTGATGAATATGAGCCTTGATGATTGGCTAGGCAGTACTTCCTCAGGATGGTCATGAAAGTTCTGAAACAGGTTTCATGTTGTTTGAATCATTTTAGGACTATTCTTCAATGCTTCCACTGTGACACTGTGTTTATTTCTGTTTGTTTGTTTGTTTACTTGCTTGCTTACTTAACATTGGGTCTTACTGTATAGCCAAACTGGCCTGAACTCATTATATAGACCAGGCTGGCCTCAAATTCACAGAGACCCACTTGCATCTGCCTACCAAGTCCTAGAATTAAAGGTATGTACCACCAAGCCTGGCTACTTTTTAGTATTTATTTATTTATTTATCTATCTATCTATCTATCTATCTATTTATTTTCATTGTATGTGTTTGATTGCTTTGCCTGCATGTTTATAAGTGCACCTGTGTTGAACAAACAACCTGTCACCCCCCCCCACTGGATGGTGGGGCTGTGGGGGTTTGGGCACAACAGCCTGCAGATTGGTTTTGCACGAAGGATGCCTGTACTCATGGATTATCACTTATAGCTAAAAAATGAAAAGAAAAAAAAAAACAGAGAAAGATGCAAGACAGTTACGGCAGAATACATGATCTGGGATGGGGTGGGGTTGGGGGGGAAGGGAAAGGGAAATATGCCTGATCTGAATTGGAAAATGATGTACGAAATGCACAAAGCATCAATAAAAATTAATTAAAAAAAAAAAAAAAGAAAACAAAATCCTACCAAACCATGCCATGTGCCCACTGCTGCAGAGAAGACCAGGTGGCTGCAATCATCTAAGACTCCTTTTCAGAGTCTCTGAAGAGAAAGAGGGTAGTGCTAGTTTTGTATGTTTGGTCATCTCAATATTTTTTTTCTTCTCTGGACTTATGAAAAAATGTTTTTGAAATAGAAAGAAACTGACCATTATACCACATACCACGGGCCTGGTCTGGCACTTGTGCAATAAAAATGGTGTTGTTTTTTTTAAAAATATATGTTTTTTAATTAAAAAAAAAAGTGCACCTGTGTTGATTGATGCCTGTGGAAGGTAGAACAGGGCATCATATCCCCTGGAACTGGAATTACAAATGGTTGTTAGCCACCATGTGGGTGCTGAGATCCAAACCTGGATCCTCTGTAAGAGCAGCCAGTACTCCTAACTGCTGAGCTGTCTCCCGTGTTTTCTTTTTCTTTTTTTGAGTCAAGGTCTTTCTATACAACCCAGGGTGGCCACATACAGCTTCTCTCATACTCCTGAGTGCTCGGTTACAGGTTACATCTGTTGGTTTTGGCAACTGCACATGGACTGGAGTCATCTGGAAGGAGGGAGCCTCAGCTGAGGACTCCCTCCACCTGACTGGTCTGCGGTCATGTCTGTGGGGCACTTTCTTGACTACTAGTTGCTATAGCAGGACCCAGCCCACCATGGGTGGTACCATCCCTGGGTGAGTTGGCCTGGGCTGAATAGGGGAAGTAGCTGAGGGGCTGGAGAGATGGATAAGCTGTTAGAGCACTGGCTGCTCTTGCAGAGCACCAGGTTCAGTTGGCAGCACCCACATGGCAGCTAACAACTGCTTGTAACTCCATTTCCTGGGGATCCAGTGCTCTCTTCTGGCCTCTGTGGGCATTGCTCAACACAGGTACACTTATAGACATGCAGGAAAAGCACCCATATACATAAAATAAAAATAAATAACTTTTTTAAATTTACAGAAAAGTAGCTGAGCAAGCCAGGGAGAGCAAGCCAGTTAGCAGAAGTCCCCCAATGTCTCTGCCTCTAGTTTCCTGCCTTGACTTTCTGCCTTGCCTTCTCTCCTTCATAGACTGTAACCTATAAGCTAAAATAAACCCTTAACTCTCCATGTGAGCTTTTCCAGTGTTTTATCACAGTAACAGCAAACTAGAGCACAGGTGCTTATAAAGCATTCTGTCATATAGCAAGTGTTCTGTGATGAATATGAGCCTTAATGATTGGCTAGGCAGTGCTTCCTTAGGATGCTCATGAAAGTTGGTGGACTAACCTATGCAGTTAGTCCACCACTGTGTTCAAAACTGAACAATTACTACACATAGAGTCTGCAAGGGTTAATAACTGCCAACACTGCTTCTTGCCTATGTGCCAGTTCCAATACTGGAAACTGACAAAAGTTTACTAAAGCATAGTAAAGTTATTATGGTCACCTCTAAATGTCATGTAAAGAATGTCCCTCTGCTTCACAGTCTTTGAGTAGAACCTACAAGGTACATCTTCACCCATCTACTAAATAACCAACTTCATACAGTTTTAAAGATAAATCATACCTATTCATATATCAATAGAAGGAAATATGCAGCTGCAGAAAATCCTATGAGAAGCCACAGTGCAGGGGTTGAGACTTCCTCAGTATTTAAATTCTTCCTTTTGCTTATTTGTTAGCACAGTAGATGTCTTGGGGAGACCCTGTCTCAAAAAGAAAAAAAGTGACTTATAATTAAACTTGCTTTATTTTGGAAAAAGTATTCTTTTATTTTCATAGATTTTCCATCTTATACATGCCCATATAAAAACTATGGAAACCCTCATATTCAAAACATATATGTATATGTGTATATTATTATAAACATACATATATATGTATATATATATATATATATATATATATATACAATTCTGCTATTAAAACATAACAGCTGGAAATGTTTTGGTTAAATATACCAGTGTTAGAGTAAGGTTAATGAGGTGTGTGTGTGTGCACGCGCATGCATGTGCATGTGTGTGTGCGTGTGTGTGTATACACATATATGTATACAAATATATGTAAATGGATAAGCATGTATATGCATATAACAAAAATGATCTTGCAAATATTGTGTTTGCTGTTCTTCTAAATGTGACCCTATTCCTTTTTTTCTTTTTTTAATTTTATTTATTTTTGTATGTGTATGAATGTACTATTTGCATGCAGGTTTGTGCACCTGTGTCATGCAATGCCACGGAGGTCAGAAGAGGATCTCGGATTCCCCTGGAACTGGAGTTCTGGAATTGGAGTTACAGATGGTTCTTAGCCACCATATGGGTGCTGGGGATCGAACCTGGGTCCTCTGCAAGAGCAGTCGGTGCTCTTAACCACTAGGCTATTTCTCCAGCCCCCCTTTTTTTCTTTTTTTTACGTTGTTTTTAAGACATTCAGATTATAACATCATAGTTGCTTTCAGATAGAAAGAAATATAACAATAACATTGCTCAACTTTTCTTTCAACTGGGGGATTTGGTACTAGCATCCACACATGAGGGAAATCATTCCCCATTTGGTTTTTTGAGACTGTGTTACTTCACTTAGCATAATATCTTCTAGCTCCATCCATTTACTTGCAAATCTCATGATGTCATCTTTCTTAACCGCTGGATAGAACTCCATTGTGTAGATGTACCACATTTTGTTAGCCACTCGTCTGTTGAGGGACATTTGGGTTAGTTCCAACTCTTCACTATTGTGAAAAGAGCTGCAATAAACATAGACGTGCATGTATCTTTGCAGTAGGATGAGTCTTGTGGATATATACCCAGGAGTGGTATGGCTGAGTGAGGTGGTAGGCTCATTTTGAGTCTTTTAAGGGTTCTCCACACTGCTTTCCATAGTAGTTATATGAGTTTACATTCCCGCCAGCAGTGGATGAGTGTTCCCCTTTCCCCACAACCTCTCCAACACTTGGTGTCTTTTGTTTCCTTGATCTTAGCTAGTCTTATTAGAGTGAGATGATATCTTAGAGTGGTTTTAATTTGCATTTCCTTAATTATTAATGATGTTGAACACTTTTTAAGATGTTTCTCAGCCATCTTTACTTCCTCATTGGTGGAGTCTCTGTTCAGCTCTTTACTCCATCTTTTGAGTGAGTCATTTGTTTTCTTCTTTGTTTTTTGAGTAGTTTATATATTCTGGATGTTAATGCTCTGTTAGATGTATCACTGGTGAAGATTTCCTCCCACTCTGTGGGTTTTCTCTTCACTTTCTTGATTGTTTCTTTCGCTGTACAGAAGCTTTTGAGTTTGAAGAGTTCCCATTTGTCAATTGTTGACCTTATTTCCTGCACGGCTGCTGTCTGATTTAGAAAGTCTTTCTTTTTCTCCTGGCTCTATAATAATGTTTTCATGTTAATAAATCCTCTGTATGATGTCATTTTAACAGTTATTTGGGATTATATTTTCCCACGTACATATACATGTGTCATAGCATTCCATAACATAACGATCTCTTTACTATGAAACACTTTATTTGTTACAGATTTGGTTATTTGAGACAGGAAAATTCAAATGCAATCACTTAAAATGGATTGAAATTGATATTTGGTTATGCAAAATAATTCTCAAAGCTCGTGCAATTACCACAGTGGCAGAACACAAGCTGCTTCGTCCCTCTGACCCACCATTTTTAAAGTGTTGCCTCATATTCCCAAAATACATGCTTCATATCCTGCCGTCACGTCCACAGTCCAGTAAACCAAAAGGTCAAAGGTCCAAGAAAAGTGTCTTCTTTTTTTTTTTTTTATTTTTTTTTATTAATTTTTTTTATTTATTTCTGTATGTGTATGAATGTACTGTCTGCATGCAAGTCTGTGCACCCGTGTCGTGCAACGTCGCGGAGGTCAGAAGAGGGTCTCGGATTCCCCTGGAACTGGAGTTCTCCTGGAATTGGAGCTTCAGACGGTTCTCAGCCGCCATGTGGGTGCTGGGGATCGAACCCGGGTCCTCTGTAAGAGTGGTCGGCGCTCTTAACCGCTAGGCCATCTCTCCAGCCCCGAAAGGAGACTTCTTAGAAATCACATTTCTAATATCATAGAATAGCTGAAAAAGAGGATCAGGGTATGTTGGGCTTTTTCTTCAGGCTACACATGCTCATCAACAAACCGGGGTTCTCGTTTCTAAGGAAGAAGAGACAGGAAACCCACAGTCTCTCATCCAGACTGTAGCCTGTCTGCCATTTTTGTTCTTCCTCCTCATGCAGTGATGAGCATTCTTGCACACACATCTGCACACATATCCCTACTGATTTCTTTGGGATAAATTCCCAGAAGGTGAATTGCTCAGTTCAAGGACGTGCCAGATTTTAAGAGTTTTAATTTGCATTACCAAATTCCTTTCCACAAATATTGTGCCAATTTCTACTCTCATCAGAATGCAGGTGGGGAGAGAAAAATGCTAATGTGAGAGTCTATTTAATTTGGCTGTTCAAAGATTCCTTACCTCCTGAGAGGAAGATAAAGATCCCTGAACCTCTGGAAAGCTTGTGATTGTGAAGATCTCTGGAAGAAAATTTAGTGACAACTGAAAAAGCCTTTGCTATCTAATCAAAGGAAATGCAATTTAAGGCCCAGAGATAGAAAGGCCATTGTTAGTTTGGGTATTGAAAATATTTTTAAAGGGGATGCAGAGGAAAAAGAACAACACAAACAGTGGAAAGAAGAGCCTTGGATGCAGAATAACTGGGCTTGAATCCCAGTGTGCATTTTACCTTGACTCCAGGCAAGCCATTCAATGTCTCAGAGGCCCATTTTCCTTAATATAAAAATGAGGCAGTTAATGCCACTCTCTTGCTTTTGTGAAGTTTAAATTTGTTAATGTGAAAAGGTTTAATCATAGTCATATTTGAGCTGAAACTTGCACTCTCCTTAAATTTTATGATATTGCTATTCAATATTATATATTCCCCATAAGTGGCTGGAGATGAGTAATAAATTCTTTTTCTTCAATAAAAAGATCTATTCGATACAGCATTCCTCGGGGCTTTATTTTGTCACTGTTGTCTTGTAATTTTTATTAATAAAAAGATATTAGTTTATTTAATCAACTTGAACATATATTAAAATATACATTTTAAATTTGAAGTTGAGTGGGTTTGGGCAAGGGTACACATCCATGAAACTGCCATCTCAATCAGGATGTAGAATAATGCCATCACCTTGGGAAGTCCGCTGTGCCATTTTACATCAGTCCTACTATCGACAACCTGTGTTCTAAATTCTGTCACTACACATTAGTTTTGCCTACTTACAAATTCCACATAAATGAAATATACCAGGTCCTTAGTATATTTTTAGATACATTCATGTACTTTACTTATTTGTTAATTATTTTATTGCTGAGCAGTATTCCACTGTATGATTATGCATCCCTTTTAATACCTGTGTGGGCATTTGTGTTGTTACGAGATTTAGCTTTTATGAATAAATTAACTATGAGCATGGTAAAACTTGTGTGTTTTGTGTACTTTTGCATGTGTGGGGTTTTTTTTTTTTTTTGTCTCAAAAAACCCCACAGGGTCTCCCTGTAGCCCCAGCTGGCCTGGAACTCACAGACATCCACCTGCCTCTGCATCCCAAGTGCTGAAATTAAAGGTGTGCGCCGCCATGCCCAGCTTCATGCATTTTCTATCTTGAAAAGAAAGAGTATAAATACCTACAAGTGTCATTGCTAGCATAAATAGCAAGTGCATGCTTAATTTTGTAACTACCAAAATATTTCCTATATTGATGTGCCATTTATATTTGTTGTGATATATTTCCTTCATGGCAGCTCTGACACCAACATAAAGCAGAGCCACTACCTACATAAGGCTTTGATGATAAAATAAGCAGAACAGTAAGGCTGAGAGCTAGGGCTAAAGTAGCTGTAAAAAATCCATTAACATTTCCCATTGAATGACAAAGAAGGAACGCAGACCCTCACTTGAGATTCCAGGCACCACTCCCTCCTGCCTCAGCTGCACGTGGTCTTGCAGGTGTTGGAAATACAGGAAACGCAAGGTTGACTGGCATGGGGATTCCTCAGTGGTGTAGTTTTTTGTGGATTGGCACTTCCTAGTGATGCAGCTGCCCAAGAATCACCTATAGTCCCTAAGTTAGCCCAGTAAGCTCACTGGTGCACCAGACTCCCTTCCTCGTGTTCTGCCGGTCCCCTCTCTATCTGTGGTGGATAGGCATTTCTCCATGTCTCCCCTGGAAAAATCATGATTCCACCAACAGAGGCTGAGACTTGAGCTGCTCCTCAGCCTTTCCTACGTTTGTTATTTGGGACTTTGAAATATTTTCCCTCACTAAGATAGGTGAGACGTAGTAGCTCATTTTCTTGGTGAATAGTAACATCACACATCTTTTCTTGGCTTTATGGGTCATTTCTGTATTTTTTGATCCAGTATTTGTTCAGGTCTACCTTCTTTATTTTCTTTTAATAGTGTCAGGTTTTATGTTGAAATGTTAAGTCTATTCCCCATCTTAATAATTTCTTTGAATTCTTATAGCCGAATTGTAAATGTTCCTCGTATATTATGATTATAAAGTCTTTGTCAGATGTAAACGCCACGTGAACCTCTGTCCCACTCTGTGGTTCCCTTTTCATTTTCAACGTTTTGAAGAAGAAGTTCTTTATTTCAACGAATTTCAGATTATTGTTGGTATTTAGTGCTTTTTCTATCCTATCTAGGCAATCTTTCTCAATCCTGATGTTACATAGACTTTTTTTTCTAACTCATCTTCTAGAAACATGAAAGATACAGCTTTGACCTTTACATCTATGATCCATTTTAAATTACTTTTTCTTTGTGATATACGGTAAAGGGTCAAGGTTTATTTTTTCTCATATAGATACCCAGATGTTCCAACTCCAGTGAAAACAATGATCACTTTTCTCTTGAATTATTTGGTTGCCTTAGTTGAAATGGTTGATCAGGTGTATGTGGGTCTATTTCTGAATCTGTTTTATTGCCCCACCTGCTTATCCCTCTGATAATCCCATTCTCCACTGACCTTTACAGCATTTAAAGTAAGTAATGAAACCACATTATACACGCCCTCTAACTTTTTCCTAAAATTGCTCTTACTGGGGCTGGAGAGATGGCTCGGCATTTAAGAGCAGCAGCTGTGGACCCCAGTTAAATTCCCAGCACCCACATGGTGGCTAACAACCATCCGTAGCTCTACTTCCAGGAGAATTCAATGCCCTTTTCTGACTCCATGGGCATTGTGGAACACAGGCACACCTCCCCACGTGCAGGCCACATACTCAAACACATAAAATAAATAAAATATTTTAAATCAATTTGATTAATGTAAAAGGTTTGTAAAAATATTTCTTTATAAATGTTAGAATCATCTTTGTCATTTTCTAAAACATGCCTTCCAAGATTTGTGCTGGGATTAGCCTGGGTCCATATTTCAAATTGGAAAAAAAAAAAAAGAAAAATAGCATCCTAACAATATTACAATAGTCCATCTGTACATATAGCATGTGTCTTTACTTACTTAACATTTTGAAATTTTAGCCCAGGGATGTTTATGGCTTTAAATATGCCTGAATTTACATTTTATTATATTTATTTAAAAGTACTTTTATATACTATCCCAGCTATGTTTCATTTCTATTTTGTTTGTTACTAATATGTGTAAGTAAAATTTTAAATAGTATTAAAACATTATTAAATTCATACATTAATTGTTGTCATTTATTCCTTTTTTGCATTTAATAAACTTCTTGGGGTTTACTCTGTAGACAACTGTTATTTGTAAATGGAAATAGTCGTACATCTTTTTAATCTTTATTCCTTACTTCACTGGCTAAGTCCTCTAATATAATATCAGATAGAAATAATGAAGCCGGGCGTGGTGGTGCACACCTTTAATCCTAGCACTTGGGAGGCAGAGGCAGGCGGATCTTTGTGAGTTCAAGGCCAGCCTGGTCTACAGAGTGAATTCCAGGACACCTGGGGCTACAGGAAGACCCTGTCTTGAAAAGACAAAAAAAAAAAAAGAATGAATAGACATCTTGTCATATTCTTAGCCTTCCATTCCTAATTAGATGAAAGATTTTATCATGTATAAGCATTGAAATTTGTCAGATTTTTCTCTGCACACATTGAATGTCAATTATATGATCTTTTTCTCCTTTATTTTGTCAGAATGATAAATTACATGTTTTGCATGTGTTAAGCCGGTCTTGTAGTCCTAGGATCATCTCCATCTGGTCATAATGTATTTACTACCTTATTTAAGATATTGCTGGCCTTCATTTGCTAAAATCTTGTTATTTAAGGCAACTCTCATAATGAAACTTGTAATCTGTAACTTTCTCATGATGTCATTGGTAAGATATTAAGTTACTGGATACTAAATCTGAATATGTTACCATGTGTTTTAAGCTATGAAAATATACTGTTGTTTCTCATTTCCCTCAACTTAGTGGACTAAACTTCTAAACCCAGTCATTCCACAGATCTGGTCAAAACTTCATTTCTTCGTCTTTAGCACAGTGAGTCTCCAGCAGGTCTCAGCACACACCATAGTTTTCTGTGGTTTGACTGTACCAGAATCTTGGATGAATGTCTGAATGTTAATAAGAACAGCATTGTTAGGTTGGGTCAGAACCCCAGAATTTAGTGATGTTCAATCTCTGCTCACTGTTTTAGTTCTCAGCCTTCTGGTTTGTGGTCCTGCCCTACACATGTGCATCCAGTGTGCAGATATGAGCTCAGGAACCCTTTCTTCTCTCCCTCATAATTGAGCACAACTCCCTCTGTGAAGACCTCAGACTTCATAGTAGCTGTAGACTCTTGAATTCAGCTTAGCCAGGCTCCATGCTTGTGTATATTATACATTCCAGCCTCTTATACCTCAGCCAGCAAACTGGGCCAAGAGTTAGATGAACATTGGAAGAGATTTTTCTCTTCCCTTGGGAATTGCTCTTCTTGTTTGACACCAGAAAACAGTTTCCTCATATCATTTCCAAGTTTCAGCATCATTTATGACAAAAAGCAGACATCTATAGGGCTTTGTTTGATATGAGCTATGACTTGTGGTTGCCAGGGGGAAGACTCCATCTTTACGATGATGATAATCTAAATTCCTTTTACTGTCTTAAAGCTGCATTGAAAGCAAGATGGTTGAGGTATATATGGACATTTGGAGAAGATCAGGGTTTCTTGGTCCTTCTGTGCTAATTTTTTCATTCTCAAAATACTCCATAAAATTCATTTCTAGCAACCGCCTACTGAATTAACAAGGACCAGATCAACTGTTCCTTGCTACATTCAAAAAGGAATAATGACAGGCCAAACACAGGCAGGAAAAGATACTGACTGAGTGCTTCACAGAGTCAACAGGAAAGACTAGCTGTGCTTTTTTGAAATAAAATGTGTTTGACAAGAAAGACAGGAAGTTGCTTTGGGGCCCATCTTAGAAGGAGGCAATCTCTTTACAGAGACTAGATACAAGACTTTGTCCCCATCTTCAAGGGGGACAGTGGAAGAGACCACCGCTCTCTTTTATCTCTTCAGCCTACCCCACAGTACTCCCTTTCCCAATTAGAGTTCCTTTCCTTGTGCAAATCATCTCTTGCCACATATCAAACCAATCCCCAATACTTAGCAGCTTAAATAACTACCATTTCATTTGCTCTGATTCTATAGGTCATCAATCAGGGCTGAGGGTAGCTGGATGGGGCCTTTTCTGGTCTCATCTGGAATCTGTCATATGGTTATAGTCATCTGTCAGCTCAAACAGGACTTGTTTGACTAAGCCTCATTTGCAAGTTTTTAGAATGTACCAGCTGTCAGCTAGGCCATGTGTTACCAACAGGCCAGAAGTCTTCTTCACATTGTGACTGTGTTCCAAATGTAACGAGAGATGGGGCAAACCGTGTGAGCAAGCATTTGCTAAGCCTCTGCTTGTGTCACATTTGCTAAGGTCCCAGTACCAAAACAAGTCACAGCCACAGTCAACGTGGGAGACAACAACAAATGGGATTCATCTGTGCTGTTACTATAGCGACGTGCTACATTTATTGAAACATCTCATCATGTGCCTAAGCCCCTATGCATGTGTCCCCTCTTTTCTGCAGCAATTTTTCATTGTCATCAAGTGCCCCTTCTGAGAGAGGATGTAACAGCCTTTAAAACCTGGAAGATGGGCTGATGGTTCCTAAGACATCTTCTGCCTTGGAAATTTGAGTCTAGGGCTCCATTCCTGTGGGAGTAATTGATGCTTACTTTATACTGCCCTCCTTACAGCTGATTGTACCTGGTCTCCGCTGCTGTAGGTTTTTCCCTAAACATATTGACCACTTGCAACAAACTAAGCCAAGTTTGATAAGTGCTATAGGCATAATTTACAAACCTGTAACAGCTACTAAAGGTTGTACATGGAAAATGAGCAGGTGACTTTCATTAATTAGGTCAGAGGACAAAGAGACTGGATTAGCAAGTGTGTGTCCAGACCTTTCCATTATTAGATAACTGTGCTCTTTATAAAGCATCCCAGTTGGTCATATCATTTAGGCCTGTCTTCTTGGATTGCAATCTCCTAAGTGGCTCCTTTACTTTATATATTTAAGATCTATATTCCAGCCAGGTTATGGTATTACACATCTATAATGTCAGAGGCTAAGGTAGGAGAATCACTGCAAGTTCATGGCCAGTTTAGCTGCAAAGTAAGACCCCCTCATACACACACACACACACACACACACACACACACACACACATACACACACAAATCTGCACTCCACTCATATATTTTAAATGGAAACTTTCCAAATTCATAAATAGAAGACCAAGGAGGATATTTATGATTTCCAACCTCTTATTCTTCAAATACCTGCTAGGATCCCATTGCAGCCTTGTAGTTATCTCATTGGTAGGGATGGATGGGTCCAGTGATGAAGAAGTGGTATCATAATGGTAGATGGAAAACCATATTTCTAAATTCTCTTCACCCACTACCTCAGCAAGAGCCTCTAGAGCTCTGATTCCACCAAGCAAGTCCCGCTGTCAAGGCCTTTGAGCACCTCCACTACTGCCTTTGCCTGGCAGTCACCTGCAAAAAAGAATGTTTTTATTCCGATTTGGTTACCAGAATTGCTTCTGTTCCAGCACTTTGGGATCTGGAATGTTTTTTTCCTCAAGGTAATCACTTAAGCTGGATTTGACCTGTCCACTGAAAGGAGAAGTTTGAAATCCTGCTCTAAAGTGGACTAAAGGGCAGAACACTGAAAATAAAACTACCTCCCGGCTCTTACAAACTCCAAGTGAGTCTGTCAGAACAAACAACAGAGCAGAGAGCAGGAAAAGGTCAAAAGCTCCAGGCCACCTGGGGCCACTCCTGAGCTCTAGAGCTGCCCAAGTCTAGTGTCCTAACCTAAGCACGAGCTGCACCGTTGCTAAGGCAGGAGCTCTAAACAACTACAAATCGCTAATAAGTCTGTACAAAAATACAGAGATTCCAAACTCATCTTTACAGAGTGATGGGTGTGCTAACAGGAGGGGGTATAAACAGAGTGTAGAGGGAGATCCATAACCAAGGGACTAACACTGATTCAAACTCTTGTCAGACATCTCTTTAGAGCGCCTGACAGCAGGAAGCCAATTACTTGAGAAAGGATGAAGTTTGTTTTATGAGCTCCATATAACAAACACAGCCCCTTCATCCTGACATCAAGGAAGAATTTTACATTTCCAATGGAAACCAGCAGAGTTCTCAGTGAAGGGCTGAGACATTGCCTTGGAGGTTAAAGCTACAGGCATTGAGAGGAATAAATAGGCTTCTTAATTCTCTACAATTAGCTCTTGTGGTTAATCCATGGCACTTAATTTGTGATAGCCTGCAATGGAAGAATTTGGTCCTCAGAGCACAGCAACTAATGCTGTAAAGTAACATTTGGCCTTGTGAGCCCTTTAAGGTCTCTAATGTGACAGACTTTTAATGGTTTTGGCTTGGGGAACCCATCACCTTCCACAGAGATATATAAAGAGAAGCAAGGGCACCACTCGCCATTTCATTATTTACTGACATTACTATTATTTAATAATGTGATATTCCCTATATGGAAACAATCTCTTGAAAGTTTACAGGTGAAAAATATTTTTATTAAAGTTTACCTTTGCCCTGATTTGGAGCACAAACATCTAGTTTTTTTTTCTCTCTCTCTCTCTTTCCTTTATATTCAAAGAAACAGATAGCAGGATTCTTAATTACTTCACACAGTATGTTTGGTTAAATACTGGGATGAAGTGCTTCTCTGTGCATCTGCCAGATAGGAATAGCAGTTCCATGAATGAGAAAAGAAAGGATATGGTCATTTGACACCCCTTTTGGGGGTGATAGAGACGTCCCAGTTTATCCCTGACCATGGTGTTCAATGTTTCTACCTCGTTCTCTTCAAAAACGTCAAACAGTAAGACAGCATTATCATAACTGTCCCAGAAAGCCACTCTAAGGTGATTATTTGACTATAAGAATAATATGAGACTCCTGGGGTAAGCAACCCAGACCTGGCCACTGAGTCAGCACCCCCGCTTTCGGACAAGCGCCATTAGTGCTGCTTCGGTCTCATCTCTGCTTAACTTGACAGAATCAGCCCAGGGTCCTCCTGTCCTCATCAGCCCTCTTGGACCTACGCCCCTTCTTGCTGCTGCTGCAGCAGCTGCCAGAGAGTACCAGACTAACAGAGTGAGTTCCCCATCCCACCCACCACATCTCCATACCCCTGCTCTGGAACCAGCCCTATCCATGTTACTCCAGGGCTCACAGCTTCTCTGTTTAGGTAGTCAGAACAGCCCACCTGATTCCCATTCTCCAGATTTAGGCCTAGGCCCCTGTGTACTTCTAGAGAGCACCTGACTCACCAGGCCAGAACCACCTGCTCTGTTCTGGTTTGTCTTCCATTGCTGTGACAAAACACTCTGACCGACACCAACTTGGGGAGGAAAGGGTTTATTCAGCTTACATCTCCTGGGTCACAGTTCATCACTGTGGTCCAGGTAGGAACTCAGGGTAGAAACCTGGAGGCAGGAGCTGAAGCACAGGCCATGGAAGAATGCTGTTCACTGGCTTGCTTGCTCTGGCTCATGCCTAGCCTGCCTTCTTATACCGTATACAACAACCTGCCCAGGGTGGAACTACTCATTGTGGGCTAGGCCCTCCCACATTGCCTGACAATCAAGACAATACTCCACAGACGTGGCCACAGGCCAATCCAGTGGAGCCAATTCCCCAATTGAGGCTCCCTCAACCCAGGTGTGTCAAGTTGACACTAAAGCTATCCAGCACATGCTCCCTCCAAAAAAGATAGTAAGAGCCAGGTTTGGTGCATGAACATAAGGAAACAGGGGCTTTCAGGCCACTGGTAACTTGTTCATAAGCATTTGTAATGATGGTGACAGAATGCATAAGACCTATGCCAACTCAATCAGACAAAAACCCAGCATAGAACAAGGGAAATGGGCAACAGGCTCCAACCTTATCCAAGGAACTATTGACAACTGATTACTGCCCAGTGAGAGAGTAGATCTTCTTTAAGGAAGTGACTCTAGTTATGATGATTAGACTCCAGTGGATGAACTTGCATCAGTGGACACCTGTATACAAATGCTTGACTGGATAGGACTTAACTTATGTGACAAGAATGCACAAAGTACAGTGGGATTACAATGGGGGAGGGGTCTGAATTTGATAAAGATTTATTACAGGAAGTGCACAAAAACTCAAGAAAAATATTTTTTCTTTTTTTATAATTCACTCTTTTTTTTTATTTCCATATGTGTATGAATGTACTGTCTGCATGCAAGTCTGTGCACCCGTGACATGCAATGCCGCGGAGGTCAGAAGAGGGCGTCGGATTCCCCTGGAACTGGAGTTCTCCTGGAATTGGAGTCTCAGACGGCTCTCGGCCACCATGTGGGTGCTGGACGGTTCTTAGCTGCCATGTGGGTGCTGGGAATCAAACCCGGTCCTCCGCAAGAGCAGTTGGTGCTCTTAACCACTGAGCCATCTCTCCAGCCCCAAGAAAAATATTTTTAAAATCAAAAATGAGAAACTGAAGTACAAACTATTCCTACCTGATCAGAAAGCAACAAAGCCTTGGCAACAATAAAAACAGATCCAAACTTCAAGTCAACAAAGGCAGACTAGAATTTCATATAAGATGCACAACAAATGAAAGAAATCCATATGCCCAGATCACAACACAAAACACAAATAATATGTAAAACAAAGATAATAGGTCCCCACCAAATCTTATCAGTCCTATAAAGCTCTCATTTCAAATGACAGAGAAAAAGCCTCACCAACAGAATGAATGAAATGGAAAACAGGATATCAAGACTGGACAATAAAGTTGAAGAACTGGAATGCTCAAGCAAAGAATATTTAAAAAAGATTTAAAAAACACAGTAATAGAATATGTAGGAGATCTGGTACACCATGAACAAACCAAATCAAGGTATCATAGGCATAGATAAAGAAGAATGTCAGTATTATATTTGGTTCTGAACAGAGTATAATCCTTTTTACAGTTCTTATGTCTATTAGTCAATTAAAGAAGGCATTTTTACCAGTTTTATAAGAGATTACCTCTATAATAGTTGCCTCCAATTTACAGTTGGAGAACGACCTCATCATCGTCATATTTCTCCTTGTTCTATTGGGGGGAAGGCAAGAAAGTCTCTCACATCAAAACCTTTGTGGCACCTAGAAGGTATAAGTTTCATTAGGACTCATTATAAATAGTTGTTACATGTAGGATCCACAGAAGGGTTCGATGTTTATGGGAATCTGTGGCTTTTCTTCCTTTCAATGTTCAGACGGGTCAACCTTTCAGTTGCCACTTTTCAGGACATCCTACTCAATGCAAACCTGTATCTTTTCTTTCTCAGCCATTAAGTTGGTGACATTTCGTCCTGTAATACTAAAGTCCTTAGGCTATGCACTTAGGCAAAGTATATTAATGCAGGAGCTCTGACATCAGCAATGGATTGTTCTACCAGGGGGATGTTGGCCAGGGGATCCAAGGCCCCACAAAAGGTAAGGGCTCCTTGCCCCTAAGTGGGGATACCTGCAGGAGGAGAGGCGATAAGACCCTGCTGCCGAAGACCTGACATTAACATGGGAGGGATGTTTGAGACTGCACATGCAAGTGTTAGATGGCCTCTGGAATGCCAGAAGTGTTACCAAAGGCCCACTAAACCAATAAAGCAAATAGGGTCTCCCTGAGTCAAGCAAGACTCCATCGTCAGCACCAGCTGCACCTCACCTGCCTGGAAATACTGTGCAGCAGAGGCAGCCATGTGCTGTATATCCCAAATCTAATTGGCTATTGGCTCTCTCCTTGGAGGAATAACCCATGGCTGATGCCACAAGCTTACATCCTTACAGGTAGGAGATGATTATAAGCCACAGTAAGGACCCTGTCATATTTAACAGGGGGGAAAAATGTAATTTCATGGATTAACATATCATCCAAACATATGTGTCTATGCCTAAGTAACCTACCATAACTATAATGCTGCTTAAATACCTATATATCTAATGCTTGTGCTTCATAGTAGGATCAAAAGGTTACCCCTGGACAAAATGTCAGCCCATGAAAGGAAACAGCCAGAGTTGACCAGAGTCCAAGTCAACAGCTCCAGAGAGAGTGGAACTGTTTTACTTCTCTCATCCACTGTGCCCCTTTTCTAAGCCTAGGGAACAACCTGCGGAAGAGGGGGCGTTGGTAGAATGTAAAGGCTCCGATTGGGGTGATGGGTGAAACTACAGCGATGTAGTCTGGACACTCATTGATCCAACTTGATTGAACAAACAACATGTCCCCCCCCACTGGATGGTGGGCTGTGGGGGTTTGGACACAATAGCCTATAGATTGGTTTTGCACGAAGGTGCTTGTACTCATGGATTATCAATTATAGCTAAAAAAAAAAAAAAAAACAAAAACCCAGAGAAAGATGCATGGACAGTTATGGCAGAATTACATGATCTGGGATGGGGGGTGGGGGGAAGGGAAAGGGGAAAAATGCCTGAATCTGAATTGGAAAATGATGTAGAATCACAAAGCATCAATAAAAAAAAAAAAAAAAAGAAAGAAGAAAAAAAAAAAAAAAAAGAAGAATGTCAGGTTAATGGCATTGACGAGATCTTCAACCGGATCTAAATTAAGGAAAGACATACCCGTGCAAATATAAGAAGAGAACATCAAATGTACAGGACCAGCATGGAAACCCTCCATGACACACTTCAGTGAAAACACAAAATTACAGAACAAAAAGAGGGCACTGAAAGTTGCAATAGAAAAACAAGTTATACATAAAGGAAAAATTCATCATAATTACAGCTGACTTTTCAATGCAAAGTACAAAACCCAGAAGATCTTAGAGCAAAGTATTTCAAGTTCTAATGACCATAGATGCCAACCCAAATATTTTACCTGCAAAAACTACATAGTTGAAGAAGAGAAAAAAACATCTTGCATGATACAAATAAAATAAAAGTTTATGACCACAAAACCAGCATTACAGAGATAGTTTGAAGCAATACAAGGAACTGAAGAAAGCACTGACCAGGCCCAAGTGACTACAAAAAGAAAATAAATTAATGCTAATTATAGAAATACAAAAAAGAAAACAAACACAAAAATAAAATGACAATAACCAAAATAATCTTTCAATAGTAACTTTAAATACAATGAGCCTCTAATTCCCAGTAAAAAGACACAGACTAGTTGAATAAATTAAAAACAAAATCCATCGTTTTGTTATCTACAAGAAACTCATCCTACCTTCAAGATAGGCAGCACTTTAGGGTGAAAAAATAGAAAAAAAAATTTCCAAAAACTTGCACTAAGAAACAAGGAGGCACTGCAACTCTAATTTCAGACAAAAGAGACTTCAAATCAAAATCAGTCAGACATAAAGAAGTCACTTTTTCTGTCAAGGGAACAATTGACCAAAGACATTACAATCATGAACATATATACAAACTCTGGTGCACCCCAGTTTCATAAAAACAGTATACAGGACTTCAAGACACAATTGATCTCAACTCAGTAATAGTAGGTGACTTTAATCCACTACTTTCTGCAGTAAACAAGTCAACCTAACAATAATAAGCAAGAAACATCTGACTTNAAAAAAAAAAAAAAAAAAAAAAAAAAAAAAAAAAAAAAAAAAAAAAAAAAAAAAAAAAAAAAAAAAAAAAAAAAAAAAAAAAAAAAAAAAAAAAAAAAAGAAGAATGTCAGGTTAATGGCATTGACGAGATCTTCAACAGGATCTAAATTAAGGAAAGACATACCCGTGCAAATATAAGAAGAGAACATCAAATGTACAGGACCAGCATGGAAACCCTCCATGACACACTTCAGTGAAAACACAAAATGTACAGAACAAAAAGAGGGCACTGAAAGTTGCAATAGAAAAACAAGTTATACATAAAGGAAAAATTCATCATAATTACAGCTGACTTTTCAATGCAAAGTACAAAACCCAGAAGATCTTAGAGCAAAGTATTTCAAGTTCTGAATGACCATAGATGCCAACCCAAAATATTTTACCTGGCAAAACTATCATAGTTGAAGAAGAGAAAAAAAAATCTTGCATGATACAAATAAAATAAAAGTTTATGACCACAAAACCAGCATTACAGAGATTATTTGAAGCAATACAAGGAACTGAAGAAAGCACTGACCAGGCCCAAGTGACTACAAAAAAGAAAATAAATTAATGCTAATTATAGAAATACAAAATAAGAAAAACAAACACAAAAATAAAATGACATTAACCAATATACATCTTTCAATAGTAACTTTAAATACCAATGACCTCAATTCCCAGTAAAAAGACACAGACTAGTTGAATAAATTAAGAAACAAAATCCATCGTTTTGTTATCTACAAGAAACTCATCCTACCTTCAAAGATAGGCAGCACTTTAGGGTGAAAAAATAGAAAAAAAATTCCAAAAACTGGCACTAAGAAACAAGGAGGCACTGCAACTCTAATATCAGACAAAAGAGACTTCAAATCAAAATCAGTCAGACATAAAGAAGGTCACTTCCTTCTGCTCAAGGGAACAATTGACCAAAAGACATTACAATCATGAACATATATACAAACTCTGGTGCACCCAGTTTCATAAAAACAGCACTACAGGACTTCAAGACACAATTGATCTCAACTCAGTAATAGTAGGTGACTTTAATCCACTACTTTCTGCAGTAAACAAGTCAACCTAACAAATAATAAGCAGAGAAACATCTGACTTAAATAAGGTTATACACCAAATGGTCATAATAGGCATCTACATCTACCCAAGCACAAAAGAATACACATTTTACAAGTGTCTCTAAAATAGACCACATACTGGAGTATAAAAGAAACGTCAACAAATACAAAATAATTGCAATATTTCTATGTATTCTTTTGGACCACAGTGTGATAAAGCTTAAAATCAACAGCAGCAGAAGCCTTAGTAACTACGCAATTCATGGAAATTAAACAACACACTCATGAATGTGAGTGGTCAAAGAAGTAACAAAAATAAAGAGGAAATAAAAATAAAAGTATTTCTAGAACTAAATGAAAGAGATAATCCAATACACCAAAACCACAGGGACATATTAAAAGTAGACCTAACTTGCTATTCTTTTTAGGGGTTACCCTAGAATAAAGTCTGCATAAGAAACATAATGCAATGAAAACAATGTGATTTCCCTCATTAATTCTCCTGACATTTTGCCATCAGTGCACCCTGAAGATGGGTAGATACTTAAATCTCATAAAATAGCAGCAGCACTATCATATATACCAGTCATTTTTCTAGAATTTACCCGGCTCTTGATCCTTTCTGTTGCTTTTCATTTTCTCCAACCTTCTGTGTGGAATTGTCATTTGACAAAATTTACTCTAGCACTTACTATTGTGGAGGTCAAATATGATTCAGACTATGATCCTGGATCTTCCAGCCCCCCAAACGCTGAGAAATAAATCTCTACTATTTGCAAACTATCAAGTCTCAAGCATTTTGTTATGGCAGCACAAAGGCAACAAGATGGCAGCTGAACATTTCCCATCTTTTTCTTCTTTATTGCCTTGGCTGTCCTGCTGTTAACTCCTTCTCTCCTCATCAAGCAGAGTACAGGTAAGCCTGATCATAATATTAGAGAAAAGGGAAAGACAGACAGACAGAGGGAACATCTCAAATACTCTTCACAGATGATCCACCTCTTGCCACATCATTATTGTTTTTTTTTTTAAATTAGTTTTTATTGATGCTTTGTGCATTTCATACATTTTTTCCAATTCAGTTCAGGCTTATTTCCCTTTCCCTCCCCCCCCCACCCCCACCCCATCCCAGATCATGCATTCTGCCATAACTGTCCTGCATCTTTCTCTCAGTTTTTTTTTTCATTTTTAGCTATAAGTGATAATCCATGAGTACAAGCATCCTTCATGCAAAACCTATCTGCAGGCTGTTGTGCCCAAACACCTACAGCCCCACCATCCAGTGGGGGGTGACAGGTTGTTTGTTCAATCAAGTTGATCAAATGAGTGTCCAGACTACATTGCTGTAGTTTCACCATTCACCCCAATCGCAGCCCTTACATTCTACCACGCCCCCTCTTCCACAGGTTGTTCCCTAGGCTTAGAAAAGGGGCACAGGTGGATGAGAGGTAAAACAGTCCACTCTCTCTGGAGCTGTTAACTTGGACTCTGGTCAATTCTGGCTGTTTCCTTTCATGAGCTGACAGTTTGTCCAGGAATAACCTTTCGATCCTACTAATGAAGAACAAGCAATTAGATATATAGGTATTTAAGCAGCACTAATAGTTATGGTAGGTTACTTTAGCATAGACACATGTTTGGATATGTTAATCCATGAATTACAATTTTCCCCCTGTTAAATATGACAGGGTCTTACTGTGGCTTATAACATCTCCTAACCTGTAGAGGGTGTAAGCTTGTGGCATCAGCCATGGGTTATTTCTCCAAGGGGAGAGCCAATGGCCAATTAGATTTGGGATATACAGGCACATGGCTGCCTCTGCTGCACAGTATTCCCAGGCAGGTGAGGTGTAGCTGGTGCTGACGGTGGAGTCTTGCTTGACTCAGAGAGACCCATATTTGCTTTATTGGTTTAGTGGCCTTTGGTAACACTCTCTGGCATTCCAGAGGCCATCTGTACACTTGCATGTGTGGTCTCAATACATCCCTCCCATGTTAACGTCAGGTCTTCGGCAGCAGGGTCTTATTGCCTCTCCTCCTGTAGGTATCCCAACTTAGAGGCAAGGAGCCCTTACCTTTTGTGGGGCCTTGGATCCCCTGGCCAACATCCACCTGGTAGAACAATCCATTGCTGATGTCAGAGCTCCTGTATTAATATATTTTGCCTGAGTGCATAGCCCTAGGACTTTAGTATTATATTTGGTTCTGAACAGAGAGTAATCCCTTCCACAGTTCCCATGTCTAGTAGTCAATTAAAGAAAGCAGTTTTACCAGTTTTATAAGAGATTACCTCTACAATAGTTGTCTCCAATTTACAGTTGGGGAGCGACCTCATCATTGTCATATTTCTCCTTGTTCTATGGGGGGGAAGGCAAGAAAGTCTCTCATATCAGAACCTTTGTGGCACCTAGAAGGTAAGTTTCATTAGGACTCATTATAACTAGTTGTTACATGTAGGATCCACAGAGGGGTTCGATGTTTATGGCAATCTGAGGCTTTTCTTCCTTTGAATGTTCAGACGGGTCAGCCTTTCCATTGCCACTTTTTGGTACATCCTACTCAATGCAAACCTGTATCTTTTCTTTCTCAGCCGTTAAGTTGGTGACATTTTGTCCTGTTGGAGCAAACAAATCTTTTCCCATAGTTTTAAGATTTGAATTGCAAGGGTTTGATGAAAAGATTTCATGTCTTTCTGTATCCCCCCCTTTTTTTTAGCGTATGAGTCTCCAGAAGACAGTTGTATTATACATGACTATAGGGTGGAGTCAAGGCACAGATTTCATCAAATTCACCCATGTTGTTTTGGGTGACTATATATGATTAACTTGGGAAGCAAACTTAATTTTTACGTTATATCATCTTAAAGAGAATGCTACAAGGTGATACTGTACAACAGAGAAATTATAGAGAACATTTGTATGTGTCAATCCCAAAGTTCTTGCTCTACAGATTTTATGTAAAGCAAATGTGGGCAACAGCGAATTATATCTCCATTTAATTCAGATGCATTACCATTTTTATCAGATTCTGTAAACCAATGTTGTTTAATATACACATGTTTACTTTTACTTTAACCCCCTCAGCCTCTTAATTGAGATCACCATGCACAAAGAACTTAGATATTACACAGAGCCCTTTCAAGATACTTGGGAACTTGCTACTTACCAGTGTCCATCCATCCACAAGAAAGCTGCACCTTTATCTATAAACTCTATATAGGACACTTCCACTAAAGCCTTCTTCCCCTGATCTGTCTTCAGGAGCATCCCCTTATAACCTTTTATACTAAGATTTTCCAAGATAAAATTAGGATACAGTCCCTGGCTTTAGAATCTAGAGGATACAAGTTTGGTTGTTCAGACTGTCCTGTGTTGGGCTTTGCTACAATAGTGTCACAAGGACAGACAGGCTCCTACATCCCAACTACTCCCCAGGGTCAGATATCAGTCTCCCCTTCTGACTAAAACCACAGTTCCTCTTAAATTCCCCTTCTGTGGCATTTCTATGGTAAATATCCCTTTGTTTTTAACCCTGAGCAGAAGGGATGCAAAATTCCAGTGTATTTGGCTGAAAAGCACAAAAAATCTGAATACCATGACTTAAAAAGACATTGGATGGTATCTTACTGTTTTCTGTTCCTTAAGTGAACACCACAGAATGAATAATTTATTAAGAAAAATGCATTGGGATCATGATTCAAAGGCTAAAATGTTCAAAATCAGGTGGTTAAAACTTGTAGGTTGTTTTTGCTGGTGGGGCCTTTTTATAGACTCCCAATGTAGCACAGGGCATTCGTATTATGAGACAGAGAAAGCATGCTAACTTTGTCTTTCTTTATCTTTTTATAAAGCCACTAATAACCTTCTGAGAACCCCATCCTCATAACCTTAGCCAGTCCTAACTACTTCCCAAAGGCCTCACCTGCAAATGCTATTAAGAGGGCTTCTGAGATTTAATTCAATGAGTTTTAGGGAAGATAAACACCAAAGCAATAGGTGAAAATACTGAGGGGCATATTCAAATTACTTTTCAGCAAATCCCCATTCTAAAACTGTTCTGTCTTATAATATAATGGGTACTATATTGCTGAACTTGCTCTCATTTTCCCCAAGAACTCAAGAATTTTGTACTTGCTTCTAACACAAATTGCCACAAGATCCTGTGAATTATTAATTATTTGATTCCAAAACATTATTTTTTAAAACCAAAATGTTTAACTTAATAGAACTTTTTATCTCTGGAGAGGAAGATTTTCAGGTTTATAAAGGACACACAGAAAATTGGCTGTTACTACACAGTTGGAATTCCCTTCCTGCTGAGTGACAGAGAATCAGCATTAAGGCCTGGCTTTAAAAATAGCTTTATTTTAGTAGGCACATTGGACAAAACCTTTTTCCCTCTACACATATGTGGGCCACTATCTTATATCTGAATTTCAGGAGACAATGAAAGTATCTACTCATGGAGAATCCCTTTTCTATCTTCTTCCACTCCTGATCCTCACCCTGTTCCTCTTTCTTCCAACCCCCTCAGTTTTTCAAATGATGGGGATTGAGCTCGGGACCTCACATGGGCTAAGCAAGAACTTCTATCACTGAGCTATACCTCCAGACCTTGTTTCTTCTCCTAATTGATTCTTACCCATTCACTGAGAATGGACCTTTCAGTACTGTTATAAAGCCAAATAAAGATGATCACTTTGGTAAAAGGTTTTATAGAACAATTAAGGAACCAGAAAAGATAAATCAGTAATATATGACAGAATAATGATGGAGATATGCACAAAGTTTTGTATGAACCCACAAGAAAGCAACTACTGTGTGCTTCCTGAGCAAGTTCTGTTCACATCTTAAAAAACCAGTAGGAATCAACTAAACAATCCTGTTTTCTATAATGGGTAATTAAACGGATGCTCTCAGCATGAATGACGTATATGTATACCAGGATTTAGAATAAATGATCATTAATTTAATCTTGGAATTAGTTGGTTCATGCTGTTGATAAAAAGAAGCAAAATTGGCTGCTAAACATTTGGGTATGCAAGAATAAAACTTAAAGGTGCATGGACTAGGATTAGAAGTTTTGAAGTCATTAACATTTACCTGCTACTTGTTAACATTAGAATATCAAATGCCCACCAGAGACCACATGTTAAAAACTTAAAAATTCCACCAGAAAACTCCTAGAAATGATTAAGAATTTCAGTAAAGTGGCAGGATACAAAATTAACCTAGAAAAATCAGTAGCCTTTCTTTACACCACCAACAATAAACAATTGGAGGAAGAATATAAGAAGATACTGCCACTCACAATAGCCTCAAGAAAAATAAAATACATGGGAACAAACCTGACCAAAGACCAAAGAGCTCTACATCAAAAAATTTAAACCTCTGAAGAAGGAGATGGAAGATGACATCAAAATATGGAAAGACCTCTGTGGTGGTTCACATGAGTGTCCCCCATAGGCTGTAAGTATTCAGACATTTGTCTCCAGTTGGTGACGCTGTTTTTGGAGGTCTCAGAAGGTGTGGCCATGCTGGGGGAAGTGTGTCACTGGGGGCAGGCTTAGTGAGTTTTAACAAGCCTCTGTGGTCTACAGTTGCCCTCTCTGTTTCCTGTGCTCTTTGGGAGATGTGAACCTCGGTTTGCTGCTCCAGATCCAGCTGCCACACCTCCCACCACAATGGACTCTAATTCCCTGGAACCGCCAATCGTAAGCTCAAATAAACACTTCCTTTTATAAGTTCCTTGGTCATGGTGCTTTATCACAGCAACAGAAAACTGACTAATACAACCTCCTATGCTCATGGATTGGAAAAATTAATATAGTAAAAAATGTCCATTCTACCCAAATTGATATACAGATTCAATGCAATCCCAATCAAAATCCCCATGAGCTTCTTCACAGACTTGGAAAAAAAAATCCTTAAATTCATATGGAAAAGCAAAAGACCCCCAGTATAGCTTGAAGTCTGGTGAAGCAACCCTGAGAGAAAAGTGCAATACAGGGGGGATTGCTTTACCAGACTTCAAGCTATATTACAGGGCTATAGTCATAAAGACAGCCTGGTGCTGGCACAAAAACAGACCCATTGACCAATAGAACAAAACTGAAGATCCAAACTTGAGCTCACACAATTTTAGCCACCTCATATTTGACAAAGGGACCAAAAAACCTCAATGGAGGAAGGATAGCATCTTCAGCAAATGGTGTTGGCAAAAATGAATCACCATTTGTAGAAGAACAAAATTAAACCCCTATCTCTCACTCTGTAAAAAAATCAACTCCAAGTGGATCAAAGATCTCAACATGAAACCCCAAACCCTGAAGGTGATAGAAGAAAAAATTGGCAACAACCTACAAGACATAGGTGTAGGAAAAGACTTTCTAAATCAGATAGCAGCTGTGCAGGAAATAAGGTCAACAGTTGACAAATGGGACCTCATCAAACTCAAAAGCTTCTGTACAGCAAAAGAAACAATCAATGAAGTGAAGAGAAAACCCACAGAGTGGGAGGAAACCTTAACCAGTGATACATCTGACAGAGCATTAACATCCAGAATATATAAACTACTCAAAAAACAAAGAAGAAAACAAATGACATACTCAAAAGATGGACTAAAGAGCTGAATAGAGACTTCACTAGTGATGAAGTAAAGATGGCTGAGAAATATCTTAAAAAGTGTTCAACAGAGGACGCCATAACTCACGCAGGCAGGGCAGGTACAGAGGTACACCTGAGGTGGTCTGGCACAGGGGCGGCTGGAAAAGGTCTCGACTCTGAGCCCTCTTTCCGGTCTCCATCTTGAAGGTACCATGCTTTGACTTTGCAGAGTGAACAGAGGGTCGTGTTTACCTCTGCTCTGGTTCCGGCCAGCAGACTTGTGGGCGGGCTCCTGGGTCACAGGCAGGACGCCATAACTCGCGCAGGCAGGGCAGGTACACAGGTACAGCTGGGGTGGTCTGGCACAGGGGTGGCTGGAAGAGGGTCTCGACTCTGAGCCCTCTTTCCGGGGTCCCTGACTCTGAGGTACCGGGATGTGGGCTAGGTCAGGCACGCAATCCCCCCCACCACCAACAGGAATTGCTGAGAATCTAAGTGGACTTCCTTTTGGAGAACCTTCAAAACAGAAAGAGAAGACTGACTTAGTCTTCCAACATCCAATATATAAACAAAATTGAAAACCTGAAATCTAGACAAGTCAATACTCCATTAAAAAAAAAGGAGGAGGAAAGGGAGAAAAGAAAAAGAATTGGAAGGAGGCAAGCAAAACCATCTGCTAATATAGTGAAAAGTCATTTGTGATTTGAACCACAAAAGGGAAACCGACATGCCAGGGACACGATGAAGGGACAGCATGGGAAAGGCACAGGATATTCCCACACCAGGCCCTACCAAACCTGGAGGAGATAGCTATAATGGGATCTCCTTGGAGGAGACCCAAGGAACAGAGCTTAGAGGAAAAATTGCTGACCTACGCAGAGAAATTAAAGAAAATAAAGAAGAAGTCAGGGAACTAAAGAGAGAGAATGAAAAACTCAAAAAGGACCTAGAGGGATACAATGACAAACGTTGGAAAGAAATAAAGGAACAGACTGACAAACTCCAGAAAGAACAAGAGCGAGAAAAAAATAAACAAGAATTCAGAGAACTAAAGAGAGAGAATGAAAAACTCAAAAAGGACCTAGAGGGATACAATGACAAACTTCGGAAAGAACTAAAGGAACAGAATGACAAACTCCAGAAAGAACTAGAGGGAGAAAAAAACAAACTCCGAAAGGAAGTAGAAACACTGAAAAAGGAAGCCAACCAAAGAAGTAAGGAGCACCAAGAAGAGATTGAGAAGCACAAAGAAGAGATTGAGAAGCTCAAAAAGGAAATGGAAGTACTAAAGAAAACACAGGATGAAACAAAAAAGGAATTAGAACACTCAGTCAATCAAGAAGAAAGGAAAGGAAAAAGCCTCAGAAGTAGAATGGAGGAAGCAGAACAAAGAATATCAGATCTGGAAGATAACACAGAGCAATTAAAAAGCTCAAATAAAGATTATGAAAAATTTAAAAATACACAAAAGTGGAACAACCAGGAAATATGGGACACTATGAAAAGATCAAACCTCCGCATCATAGGAATAGAGGAAGGAGAAGAATCTCAAGAAAATAGTATTGATCAGATCTTCAACAGAATAATAGATGAAAATTTCCCCAAACTAAAAATAGACAAGCCCATACAAATACAAGAAGCACATAGGACCCCAAATAGACAAGATCAGAAAAGAAACACCCCACGCCATATCATAGTTAAAATGCTAGATGCCCAAAACAAAGACAAAATTCTGAGGGCCACAAAAGAAAAACAAGTCACATACAAAGGGAAACCCATCAGAATTACAACTGACTTCTCGCCTCAAACCATGAAAGCAAGAAGAACATGGAGCAAAGCATTCCCTGTGTTAAGGGACTATGGATGCCAACCCAGAATACTTTACCCAGCAAAAATGTCGACTATACTTGAAGGAGAGAGAAAAATCTTCCATGACATAAACAAGATGATGGAATACATGTCTGGAAAACCAACTCTTCATAAAATACTTGAAGCAATTCAAAGGGCAGAAGAGAGGAGCAACAATCCTCAAACACCTAGGAAAAGAAACTAACAAAAACATAACCATAGGAGCAAAATCAAAGGCTAGAAGTCCAAATGGATAATAAAGTGAAAGGAAGCAACATCCATCTTTCAATTATAACCTTAAATATTAATGGGCTAAACTCCCCAATCAAAAGGCATAGACTGGGAGAATGGATTAGGAAACAAAACCCATCTATATGCTGTCTACAAGAAACCCATCTCAATTTCAAGGATAGGCACCAACTTTAGGTGAAGGGATGGAAGAAAGTATTCCAAGCAAATGGTACCAAAAAGAAAG
>VZQC01008552.1:179012-191081 GCA_009823505.1 Rhizomys pruinosus | reverse complement strand
TTAATGGGGTATTGAAGTCCCCTATTATTAGTGTGTTGGGGTTAATCTGTGCCTTGAGATCCTGAAGAATTGTCTTTATAAAGTTTGGTGCACCGATGTTTGGTGCATATATATTTATGATTGTGAAATCTTCATCGTCAATTGTTCCTTTAATAAAGATGTAGTGGCCCTCTTTGTCTCTTTTGATTTTCAGAGCATCTCATTGTAAACAGACTTCTCAGAAGCAGTCATGGAATATGAAGAGGAAGGAAGAAGCTATCAGATATGCAGCGGAGCTAGACAATTTCCAAGCTTCAGGGCCAAGCATAGCCAGGCATCAGGTCCTGGAATATAATTGTTCTCCCATTAATCTGGACCTGTGTATATTTCAAGAATATAGCAACATGAGATTCAGAAATAACAAGTTAGCAAGGGCTGCCTGAATGGGAAGATGCTCTGAGGATAAAATGTGCTTATTATATGAAAGGTAGAGAATCAAAAATACCCTGGTTCACTAATTAAAGTATCTTTCCACTTTCTGATTCTTTTCCTTTCTAACTGCAGGGTGGCTGCTGGCAAGAGCCTCCCTCCACTGCCAGCTTCTGCACAAAGTCGAGAAATCCACATTATAATCATGTATTGTTTCCATAGCAAGCACTCCCACAGCTCCAAGCACAACAGCACTTGCTAGATCCTGCCAGAGCATATGTGGCAAAGAAAGATTAATTATCTACTCACTAATTGACAGTATTCCCCACCACATCTGCTTGTGCCTGATGTGAGCTTAAATGTCTCTATTTAAATATGTGAAGCTGATTGAACGCATATAAAATTTAATGCTCCTTTCTGAAATTCAGAGATTCCTAGTTCCTGGGTACCCTCTCTTTAGACTGTACAGATGACTTGGGGCATTGGTAAGTGAATCCTGAGGAAGCACAAAGAACAGTGAGATTGGAGGATGCAGACACAGGTGGAGTCTGGCGGAGTGGCTGCAGCCAGGTGAGGGCAAAGCACACTACCTCTTCACATTTCTCTTCTTGCTGTAGTGTTAGTTAAGACCCACAGTTTGCTGTGATTCCTAGGGTTCTAAAGGTTCCAGATCTCTTAGGATCCTCTGTACTTTGTAACAGTGCTGTCCAGTAGGACATTTTTATACAGCAGAACTTTCTGTTATGATGGAAATGTTCCATGACCACACTACCTCAAAGATGGTAACCATCTTGGATTTATTTCTTGGTAGTCACACCTTGATATAGGATCCACATGGTGCAACTTGTAGAAATGTGACTTTTATGACCATAAAACTGAAGATTAAATTGTATTTATTTCATGAATTTAAGTGTAAACAGCCCCCATGTTGTTGGGGCCTAATGTTTTGGTCCTAGTAGCTCTAGAGAGTCCGAGTTGGGGTCCAAGTGAATAGGGTTCAGAATGTCTCCACTCCTCCTCCATCTAGAATCCTCCTGCTGCTGCTTCTTTATAACAACATCCTTCTATGATAGTGGGCCTGAAGCAAAGGATTCTGTAGCTATAAGACATTTGACAACCTCTACACTCAATTATTTCCAAGGTTCTAAAACTTTGAAAGATACTAACTCCACAATTCAAACCTCGCTTTTTCCACAGGAGGGACCAACACTATCTCCTTACAGTGCAGAAAAGAGAAATCAGCCTTATCTGGTGTCTCAGCCCATTTTTCTTGACATGTGGGAAGAGACAGGTGGAGCTAAGCTCTCATCTAAACTGCAGGGCATTCTACTACTTTGACAGAGTGAAGACTTTATTGATGTTTGCATCTGCTCCACCCAGCTTACTTCCAGGGGCTGCTTATATATAGCCTTTGGGGAGCTTGCTAGTCCTGTGTTCTCAGATCATGGAGAGAGAAAAGCTCTGAAGATGGAGGAAAATCTGAATGAAGTTAATTTTCTCAGTCTGGTAAATCTCTGTTGTCTCACAGGTGAGAAGGAAAGGTCAAGGATTTCCAAAGTAAAGATGCTCAGAGCTCTGTCGAAGCTACACCAAGACTCCTGGAGGTTTCAAGGATAGAGCCTTTGTCAACACGGCCTACAGAGACTGCTGTTGAGCACTGAACTGCTGGACTGTGGATGCACCTGCTGGTAATGGAAGTCGGCAAAGCAGGGACAATCAGCGTGAGATAAAACACACCTCTTTGGGAGGGTCTTTTTGAGACGGGTCTCCCTATAGCCCCAGCTGCCCTGGACTTTCTCTGTAGACCAGGCTGGCCTTTTGAACTCACAGAGATCCACATGCTTCTGCCTCCTGAGTGCTGGGATTAAAGGTGTGTGCCACCACACCCAGCAAAATACACATTCTTTTACAGTGGACTTATCATCAGAGAAGCTGTGAGCTACAAAAATGAAGTCTAGGGTCTGGAGAGATGGCCTAGCAGTTAAGAGCCCTGACTGCTCTTGCAGAGGACCCGGCTTAGATCCCTAGTACCCACATGGGGGCTGAGAACCGTCTTTGACTCTAGTCCCAGGGGAATCTGATGCCCTCTTCTGACCTCCGAGGCATTGCACGACACGAGTGCACAGACCTACATGCAGACAGTACATTCATATACATTAAAAAATGGAGTCTAGTTTACATGAAGGGAGGGGCTAAGGGAGAAGCCAGACTTGTGGCTCAATGCTCTCAATACTTATGAGAATGTGCACTTGGAACTTAGGGAGGCAGTTGGTTCCATGTTGGGGGAGGAGCCATGGATATATGAAAACCAACCATATGGGGCTAGGAAGGCGGGACTCTGGGTGACTAGTAAGTGGTACCTTGCACCCATCACTTTGTAGGCAAGCCTCTAGTCTCCCTGAAACTAAAATTGGAGAGTCTGCTCCTTGTTTTGCCTGGTAACAAGGTAGAGGCAGTGGCCAGAACACCATGTGGGGGTGGTATTGCCTGGGAGGAAATTTCTGCTACAATCAGTTACATGTGGTAAAATTTGTGGGAAGGAGACATATTGAGGTATAACCCCTGAGATCCAAATCAAGGAGGTTGCATCTATGAGAGAGGAATTTCATTTGAGAAAAAGTGTTTGTGAAATGATCAGAAAATGGGATTTAGAACACTTCACATCCTATAATGTGCAAGCCACACAATGTAAAATTCTCTCATAGTAACTGCCGTCTCTGAGACTCTTAACAGAAAAGGGAGGGAATGGTAGCACAGTTCGTGGAGCAGTGATGCAGGCCAGGGTTTATGGCAAAGGAACACAGAGCTCCCTCAAAGAGGTGGGAGCTCAGATAGCTTCAATTAAACTTCCCAGGCTCTAGGTGAATGAGCCCCAGTAACTTCCAGAAACCTTCTGTGTAAGAGCATATGACTGTCATTTTTCCGCTTTTCACAACCACAGTAAAACAACAGTAGAGTGGTTAGAGTTTAAGTCAATATTTTAACCAAGGGCTTTGACTGTGGGAACTTTACTATTGTATATATTTTCCTAAATTCTCATTCTCTCTTACAGCCCAAATTGTTGACAAGGGTTTTGTCTTTATAATGTGTCTGTGCTACTGTAAAATTTTGTGTCAGTTATCGTTTTCCTTAATGTTATCTCACTTCTGATTCTCTTTTGTTGCAGATCTTATACGTTAAATTATTTTCACCAAGCAACCTAATTAATGAAGTACTCATTTTATGGTCTAGAAGTCGGGAGTGTGTTGCTTCCTTCTTCCTGCTCTCTGGGCTCATTCATCCAAAAAAGCCTTCTGCATCCCTGGTTTATATACAGCAAATGGTCAGCACCCCTTATCTGCTTTGTCCCACCAATGCAATAATATTTGCAAATAGCTAAGCATTAAGACAAGGTCTGAGGTCTTCCAGTTAGGCTGCTTCTCAGATTGAAAGAACACTCATATTCTTACCAACTTGTTTTCTACCTTCCATTCAACCACTGGTGAATTCCCTCAAGAGTTTCTTTAGAAACTAAGGTTGGATAGATGGCCCCCATCATTGTCACCAGGAGCCATCTCTATGCTGACTTCTGTTCAGACTCTGCTGGGAACTGTTGCTCTTAACCGAGCACTCCCTCTGAACTCTTTGGTCAAGTGTCTGATGTGACACTTTCTCAGTGTGTTCTCAGTGTGTATCCATTGAATTTGAATCTTGAGAGTAACCATAACATTTCTTCACTCAGCCAGTTCATTTCAGAAAACCATAGCAACTGCAGTGATGTGATTTCTAAGGAAATCCTCAAGAAGTAGTAGACTCCTAATGAGGTCACTCCCATTCATCAGCTCTTGGGCTTGTAAGAGTCTTGTACCTTGCTTATTATTCTGCCACCCATACCTCACACAGGATCTGGCCCATGGTACATAAATGAATGCTCCAAGCTAGATGCAACAGGAAATAAGATAGAATGTTCAAATGAAAGGTTGTAAAAAGTAAAACAGCTATGGTGTCACATGCCTATAATACCAGTGCATGGGAGGTGGAGGAGAGATGATTAGGATGAGCTCAAAGTCATCCCTGGATGCATAGCAAGTTTATAGACAGCCCAGGATAAATGAGACCCTGTCTGCAAATTAAGCAAGAATAAAAACAAATAAATGAATATTTGAAATAGCTTCTTTTCTGTCCTCACTCACACCCTGGAGTTTTGCTTAGGTTATATTTAAGCTATTCAGAAAACCTTCTTGAGCAAGAAATGGAAGAAGATACTAGAAGATGGGAAGACTTTCCAAGTTCATGGATTGCCCAAGTTAATATAAGGAAAATGACCATATTACCAAAAGCAATCTATAGATTCAATGCAATCTCCATAAAAATTCTGATGATGACCTTCCTCGAACTAGACAAAGTAATCTTAAATTTCATATGAAAACACAAAAGACCCAGAATAGCTAACACAATCTTAAGCAGAAAGAACAATACTTTAAGGATCACAGTCTCTGATCTCAAATCACGTTACAGAGCCACAGTCACCAAAACTATACAGTATAGTACAAAAACAGACATGGGGACAAATGGAATGGAACAGAGGATCCGGAAATAAACTCACATAGCTACAGCAACCTAGTTTTTGATAAAGGCATCTAAAACATACATTGGAAAAAAGACAGAATCTTGAACAGGGCTTCCAAGCACCTTGGGGTAGTAATTACATGTCAAGTCTTGGGTTACCCTCTTAAAGTGCTGTGAAAACTGACATTATCCAGCTGTAGAGAAATGAAACTAGATTCATATATCTTGCTCTATATAAAAAATCAGTTCAAAATAGATAAAAGATATTAGTGTAAAGTCTGAAACATTGAAATTGCTAGAGAAAACAGAAAATAAACATATACTCTTAGGTAAAGACTTTCTACAAAGGTCTCTGAAAACATAGGAAATGACCCAAGAACTGACATATAGGATAACATGAAATTGAAAAACTCCTTCACATTAATGCACACCATTAGAGTGTAGAGTGAAGAGACTCAAAGAGTGAAAGAAATTTTGCCAGCTACACATCAGACCTTGGGCTAATATCTAGGCTATTTAAAGAGCTACAAAACAAAAACACCCCAAGCCAACTTATCCAGACAATAAATGGGCAAATGAACTCAGTATACTGTTCTCAAAAGAAGAAACACAAACAGCCAATAAATATTTGAAAAGTATTCAACATCCTTAGCCATCCAGGAAATACAAATAAAAACTACTTTGAGATTCAGTCTTATCTCAGTCTGAATGACATCAAGAACACAAACAACAAATGCTAATGAGGATGTTGAGAAAGAGGATCTGCTGGTCTAGATGTAAACTTGTGCAGCCACTATAGAAAACAATATTGAGGTTCTTTTAAAAAAAAAAGTAAAAGTAGAACTACCATATGAGCCACACTATACTTCTGAACATGTATCAAATCACTCTTAAATCCTACCTGAGCATCTGTGGTATTGCTGTATTAGTCATAATAGCTAAGAAATCAAACCATATTAGCACTCCATCAACATATGAATGGATAAAGTTAAGAGCACTACATATGTAGCACTGAATTTTGTTCAGTCATAAAGAAAATTGAAATCAAAACATTTGCAGGAAAATGAGTGCACTTGGAGATGACTACATTAAGTGAAATAAGCTGGACTTAGAAAGACAAACACTGCATGTTTTTCCCTTTCTCAGATGCAGTTTGTGTGTGTGTGTGTGTGTGTAACTAGAAAAGGGACTGTAAAAGGGGTAGAAGAGATCTTAAGGGGAGGAGAACAAAGGAAGAAAGTCATGGAATAAAAGCACGAGGACAGATGTGGTTGGGATGGTGACAACTGGGGGGACCAGCAAGATGTGGGAAGGGGAGAGGGGGAGGAGTCAAAGGAAATGAGCAAGAACAAAGCATTAATATGCATGAAAATGCCACGATGAAATCCATTACCTTATAAACTAGCTTAGAAAAACTGCTAATAATAGAAGATTCCCCTAGAGTGGCTTCTCAAGCACAGTAAGATAGAATCCTTGTCTATCGTGCCCCGCCAACAGCTCTGTTACCTTATTCAGGGTTTCATGCTGCTGATTTCTGTCCATGAGGACTGAATGGCCATGGTGCAAACCAAAGTATCTCCACAGTGAGAACGCAGGTTGCTGTTTGTGTTCCACGTCTGTGATAACCTCTTTGGGGACTGTGTCTGTTGGTGGTCAGTTTCTAATGCAATCTGCCAGGCCAGGCTGCTGGTCTCCATCAGTTCATAATTATGCTTTGCTCTAGAAGGCAGGCTTTTCTATGTCTACCTCAGCTCAGCTTGAAATCCCACATGCCAAAGCAAGGGAAGTGCATTCTGTATTGTTTCTGAGCTCACTGTTCCAAAAAGATGTAGGACCATTGCCCAGTCTGCCAAAGACTATAGACTGATTACAAATCAGAATCTCTGCCAGAGCTTCCAAGCACCTTGGGGTAATAATTACATGTCATGGCTGTGTTACCCTCTTAAGACTTTTCTTTCTTAGTGTGAATATCTCTTTATTATAGGCTATAGCCCATAGTAAATTCATCATATGGAGCTGGGTTACACGTAAGTAAAAGCAATTTAGATCTAAAGGGTCCACATGGCACAATACCTTTCCCTCTGCCATAGACTGGTTTAATAAATCTACCTTGGAGGGTAGGAATTATTTCTCAGGAAAGACTGTGACCCCATTGGACTGGCAGCACATTTTTATACCCTCTGCTCGCTGGAGCCCTCTTACTCTATACTGGCTATACAAATAAACTCCTCAGAATGATTTCCCATGATTGATTGAAATGATAAAATGAAAAACTATTGAGATTTTAAAATGAAAGGAGAAACTTCAGGTTAGAAAAATGGAAAACTTATTTTCTTCCCATTCCATGAAATGACTTACTTCCTTGCAGGATTCAGCAGAGGACTTTGCTTGATATCTGCCTATAGTCACGTGAAATTCATTTCCCCCATTGTTTGCAAGGAAATGATTAATGATGAGCTGAAAAATCACCACTTAGTCAGTCTGTTCTTTACAATGTTGGCCTACTTTTGTGAAAATGGACTCACAGGAATCTTGTCTGAAAATCCCAGAGGAGAACCCTGGTTCCATGGTCCCAGCAATCCCCAGGATTTGGGAGAAGGGAGATGCCAAGAGCAGGGCCTGGGATAGAAGACTGGACTGAATACCAGAAAAAGTGGTTAGCCTGTGAAACATACTGTTAAAACCTCAAAACCTGAGAAACCCCAGTAAGTTCGTATAAGGACAATCAGTTTGGATGACAACATGATGGCGTGTGGTTAATGGTGTAAATACAGGCTGAATAGCCTGCTCACCATGACGCTATTAGGCTAGGGGCTCACAACTGTGTAAGGTAAAGAGTTACAGCAACTTGTAATTGAGGATATGCAGTCTGCTTGGGAGGTGGCACTGGGCCATGGTTTGTTTCGACATTCCCCACCATACTAGCATAGTCCTTTGTGTTTTGCAGGATAATGCCACCCCATGGATAGATGTACATAGCTTGTTTTCAAAGAGATCTGCTGGTGCTTTCTCATAGAAAAGCCATGATCATTTGGCTGCGGGGGACAAGGATGCTTATAATAAATACTACCAACACACTTAGGAAGACTTTACTGGGACCCTACTTGCCACAGGACACTCCTCATCTACCCTCCCCTGCACATCACAGGGTAATTTCTGGACGAATCCTGCTCCTTTCCCCCCACCATTCCATGCCATAGTGTGGATCTAAGCAAGTACAAAATCTGCTTGATGTAGAACTGATGTTCTGTGGTCCAACTTCGACCTCGTGGAAGGGAGGCAGAGATGGTAACCATTATTCTCTTGCAATACAAGTTCAACTGGGGAAATGGGAGAAATCTACACAGATCCTCAGCAAGTGAACACAGAGCATGAGAATGGCCAAGAAGTGCTTCTGGAAGCAAAAGGAGACAGTAAGGTGCAATAAGTCATGGTGTAGCTTTCAGAATCAACCAGGCTGGGCGTAATGGCACATGCCTTTAATCCTAGCACTTGGGAGGCAGAGGCAGGCAGATCTCTGTGAGTTCAAGGCCCGCCTGGTCTACATAGTGAGCTCCAGGCCAGCTGGGACTAAAGAGAGATCCTGACTCAAAAAGAAAGAAAGAAAAAAAAAGAATCAGAGCAACCAGATTCTAAGTTTGAACCCAAAGAGATGATGCTGAATAAGTAACTTGGTATCTCTACACTTTGGAGCTCATATATAATTAATATAATAAATATAATATATTATATAACATATTAAATGTGGGAGTTGATAACTATCCTGCCATATCTTAAGTGTCAAATGAAATAACTCAATGGACTTAGCATAGCACTTGGCACATAGTAATTCCTTAATGCATGATATACTTATTCTCATGTGATTTTGGCTAGACTTAAATTTTTAAGTAATTTATAATAAACAGATGGCAAAAAGAATTGACTTCCCAGCAGAGGGATTAGAAGTGTGTCACATGGTTCTTGTTCATATGTATGCTGGTTCTTATATGCATATGTGCTCAGGAAATCCCTTCCCTATGTCCAAATGATTAGAAGCACCAAAAAGACTGTGCTGCTAAAGAATTCCTGAGTAAAGTTTCAAGGCCTAATAAGTAAGGTGAAGAGCAGGAGGTGTTGGGGGACAAGTAAGTTAGACATTCAGTCTTTACACCTAAAGACTACTATAATAACTTAGGAAATGGTAAAAAGGGTATGAATCTGGGATTGTCCTATTTATAGAACCCCAGAAATAAACTGCAACCTTGATCCTATTACTCAAGGTACCTCTTCCTGGAAAAATTAGAAGAATCACACATTAGTGGGTGTGTGTTATTTCTTTAAAAAAATACTTTTATGTATTTTATGTGTATGAGTATATTGGCTGCATGTATGTAAATGCACCTGTGACGTGCAGTGTCCACAGAGGTCAGAAGGGGACATAAGATCCCCTGGAACTGGAGTTATGGATGGCTGTTAGCTGCCATGTGAGTGCTGGGAACCAAACCCAGGTCCTCTATGAGAGCAGCCAATGCTCTTAACTACTGAATCATCTTTCCAGCCTCAATTTCTGAAGAAAAATCTTAATGTTTGGTCTTGTTAAAGAAATTCTTCATTCATTCTTTTAATAAGAAATTTATGAATTATCTAATCTACCAAAGGTATACTAAAAGTATAATAGTAAGAAAACCATGGTTTCTCCCTTCACACATTTTACAGTCAAACTGGCTACAGACATAAATTAGTTTTGTACATATAAATTTATGAGTACTGAAAATGGCCACAAAGGACAAATTATGCAGAGAACTAAAAATGTGTGTGGGGTCTGATTGGGTTGAGGCTATAATGACAGTCATCTGTGAGGATGTGACTTCTGGGTTGAGATCATGAAGAGTTCAAAGAAATTCAATGTATGAAGCAGAAAGAGTCCAAACAGAGAAAAACACAACTGGACAGACCTTGACATAAAAGGAACAGGAATAGACCGAGAAATTTGGAAAGTGGTTAAGGCCATTGTAGAAGAGGCCAAAGCCAGGGGACAGGAAGAAGATGAAAAAATATGCAAGGATGCAGGGCACAAAGGTCATGTCAGAGAACTTGGACATTCATCAAAGCCAGGGGAAGTCACTGAAATATTTGAACATCTCCCAGGACTGACAGGAAAAATGACCTAAAGAGAAATAAGACTGAAAATGTGGAATCCAAAAATGTCCAGTGTCCTGGTGAGTGATGATAGTATCTGGAAACAGGCTGGTGGTGGTGGAGAGGACCAGAGGTTAGTAGACGGGAAGACAGGAGGTGATGTCAGAGAGACACAGGGATAGATGGTCTATTGGAGGGTGAACAAGATGGTGTGCAGACAGAAAATCATGGCAAGCAAGCTCAGTGACCTTAGAAGTTGAAGTGTGGAGATATCCTGAGGCCAGCGGAAGGAAGAGCAGGAGACAGGTAGGAACTAGGTGCCTCAGCAAAGCTGATTGTTGATCCCTGAATCCAGCTGTCTTTGGTTTGATTGGCGTTTGTGGCTATGGGGTGGGAGTTATCCTCCCAGCTGGGATTAAAGGTGCGGTCTTTGGCTCGATTGGATTTTGTGGCTGTGGGGGCAGAGTTATCCTCCCAGCCAGTACTAAAGGTGGGCTTGTGTGACTCTTGAGATCTAAGATCTCCTGAGGCCAGCGGAAGGTACCAACTGGGGCGCGCAGGCTGAAGAGCCCCCCCCAACTGGCGTTAAGAAGTGGCATCTGAAGGAGGCAAGCAAAGCAAGCCTTCAACACAGTAAAGAGGCATTTAAGACTCACATTGGAATACAGGCAAGGAGAAGCCCATATGCCAGGATCATGAAGAGGAGTCAACACTGGAAAGGGGCAGGATAATCCCGTGCCAAGCTTTACCAACCCTATGGAAGACTCTTGCAGTGGGATCCCTCTGGGGATGCCCCAGGACACAGACATCAGAAACACAATTGGGAACATATTTAAAGAACTACAAGATCATAAAGAACAAATCAAAGAACTAAGAAAAGAGAATGAGGAACTCAAGAAGGACCGAGAGAGAGAGAATGACAAGTTCCGGAAGGAAGTAGAAACACTGAAAAGATCCCATGCTGAAAAAGATAAAGAAACCAACCAGCAAACCAAAGAGCTAAAAGAAGAGATTGAGAAGCTCCAAAAAGAAGTAGAAATACTAAAGAAATCAGAAGAGGAAATGAAAAAAGGAAATCAAACACTCATCCATTCAAGAGGAAAGGAATGGAAAAAGCCTCAGAAGCAGAATGGAGGAAGCAGAACAAAGAATATCAGACCTGGAAGATAACACAGAACAACTAAAAACCTTCAAGGAAGGATTATGAAAAATTTATCTAAACAATACACAAAAGTGGCAAAAGCCAGGAGCTTGGACACTATGAAAAACAAACCTTGCATCAGGAGATAGAGAGGAGGGAGAAGAAGAATCACCAAGAGACAATGGATTGGTAGATCATTCCAACAGAATAATAGATTGAAAACTTCCCCACACTAAAAAAGGACAAACCAATACGCAATACAAGAGCACATATGAACTCCAAACAGACAAGAACAGAAAAGAATTCCTCATGCCATATCACAGTTTAAAATGCTAAACACCCAAAACAAAGACACTCTTAAAGCCACAAGGAAAAAAGTGACCTTAGGGGAAAACTATCCAGAATAAAAAATAAAAAAACTGACTTCTCCAATGCAACCTATGACAAGAAGAACCTGGAGCAAAACATTCCCAGTGTTAAGGGACAATAGATGTCCAACCCAGGTTCTATACCCGCAAAAGACTGATACTACTTAAAAGGATGAGAGAAAAAACTCCATGACAAACAATTGAAAGAGACATGCCAGAAACCACCCTTCAGAGAATACTTGAAGCAATTCAAGAACAAAGAAGAAGGGCAACCAACCCCAGCACCTAGAAAGAGAAATCAATAATAAAGCATAACTGCGAGCAACGTAGTAACCGAAACAACAAAGTGCAATGGAATATGGCAAAGGAAGCAACAAAACCTATCAGTCATAACCTTAAATATTAATGGACTAAATTTCAATCAAAAGACATAGACTGGGAGATTGGATTAGGAAACAGAATCCATTCAATATTCTGTCTCAAAAA